>JAHKKF010525199.1:0-25314 GCA_019740295.1 Labeo calbasu | reverse complement strand
CATTTATAATGTTACAAAAGGTATCTGTTTCAGATAAATGCTGTTCTTCTGAACTTTCTATTCATCAAAGAAACCTGAAAAAATTCTACATAATAATAATAATAAATGTTTTTATTTTTTTTTTTGAGCAGCAAATCCAAATATTATAATGATTTCTGAATGATCATGTGACTGGAGTAATGATGCCTAAAATTCAGCATTGAAATCACAGAAATAAATTACACTTTAAAATATATTAAAGTAGAAAACAGTTATTTTAAACAGTAAATATATTTCAGAATTTTACTGTTTTGCTGTACTTTGGATCAAATAAATGCAGGCTTGGTGAGCAGAAAGACTTCTTTAAAAACATTACACATCTTACTGTTCAAAAACTTTTGACTGGTAGTGTATACAACCCATATTTACAGAAGTGTGCATTACCTGTGCCGCCTGCACCTGTTGCACTACCTGTGTGGGTACACCAGTCTGTCCCGCGGGAGGAGAACTTGATTCAGAGTCATTTGAGTGAAGAGAGCCCTCTACAAACAGACAACATAGACACATAAACATCAAACTACTCTATAACATGCTCAGATTCTCAGACAAAAAGATGGACGCATATAATTGATACAGCATTGCTCATAATGTTTTAAGATTAACTCTATAAAAATATACTGTAACTGTAAGAACTCAAGTGCATGAGCCAAAACAACCTGTTTAGTTTAGAGGAACATTTTGTGTTCAAAAAATGACTAAAAACAATAATGCAGAAGGGTAGAATGTGGCCACTTTGCACTACTAAATCTCACACTGCAGGTCTTGTGTCTGCGTACAAGAGAGACACACACAATAAGAGGAAGACAAACTGAAGAGGAAAATAAAGACAAAACAGAAATGAGAAGGAAACACGTGACAAAACCGCTCACAGATAAAGAGGAAATGATGACTGTGCGAAGGGGAAGACACATTTTGCTCAGTACAAGACCAGGAGGAAATCAAAATCGAATAAATACCAAAACAACTAACAAGAAAACGCCAAAACCAGCTCTTAGCAAGTGCTCACACTTACGATACACCACATCCAGACTGTACAGACAGCTACTGTAGAACATGATCTGAACACAGACACAAATCCAGCCATTTCTCTTTATATCAGGCTCATACGGGCCAGCCTTGAACAATTAATCTCCACAGATGGGCAGAGAAAGCTCTCGTTCAGGTAAACATGGGTATCAAATTGAGAGAGGAGAAATTAAGCTGTATAAGAAATGATGAGGACATTTAATTTACCTGTGCGCTTTACTTAGACTTTCATTTTGTATTTTCCAGCAACCTACAGGTTATTTCTCTACTCAGTTAAATTATTCTTTGATATTGCCATCCTTGTGATCAGCTTTAAACTAAAGCCGTTCAACAGATGTTTTGCTGCTTTTTTGTTGTTGTTTAATACAGCAGATTTATGTGTTCATCTGCTATAAAATTATGTATTTACATAAAAACAGTTCATTTTAATCTATACTTTTACATATATACTTTTTTAATCTGTCAGCATTAATTTTATATAAAAATATCTAGTTTATGTTGAGATTTTAATTTATATGTAATTTAAATAAATATGTATGTATATTTTATGTTGATATTTATAACAAAAAACTTTTTTGAACAGTAAAATTAATGCTTTTTAAAGAATTCTCTTCTGCTCACCAAGCCTGCATTTCTTTAATCCAAAATACAGGAAAAGCAGTAATATTGTGAAATATTTTACTATTTAAAATAACTGCTTTCTATCTAAATATATTTTAAAATGTAATTTATTCCTGTGATTTCAAAGCTAAATTTTCAGCATCATTACTCCAGTCTTCAGTGTCATATGATCCGTCAGAAATCATTCTAATATGCTGATTTGCTGTTCAAAAAACATATTTTATTATTATCAATATTTAAAACAGTTGAGTACATTTTTTCAGGATTCTTTGATGAACAGAAATGAATAAAAAACATTTATTATTATTATTATTCTGAAAACAGCGGAGTAGAATTTTTATAGGTTTCTTTGATGAATAGAAAGTTCAGAAGATCAACATTTCTCTGAAATAAAAACCTTATAGAAATTAATACTTTTATTTAGCAAGGACGCTTTAAATTGATCAAGTGATGATAAAGACATTTATAATGTTACAAAGATTTTTGTTTTCAGATAAATGGTGTTCTTCTGAACTTTCTATTCATCAAAGAAACCTGAAAAAATTCTACTCAGCTGTTTTTAACATAATAATAATAATAATATGTTTTTTGAGCAGCAATTCAGACGATTAGAATGATCTCTGAAGGATCATGTGACTGGAGTAATGATGCTGAAAAGTCAGCTTTGAAATCACAGGAATAAATTACATTTTAAAATATATTCAAATAAAAAACAGTTATTTTAAATAGTAAAAATATTAAAAAATTTTACTGTTTTTGCTGTACTTTGGATCAAATAAATTTAGGCTTGGTGAGCAGAAGAGACTTATTTAAAAAAAACACTAAATCCATACTGTTCAAAAACTTTAAATACACAAGCAATTTATGTTTATTTAATGCATAATATAAATAAATTCACTCAATATACATACCATTCAAAATTTGGAGTCAATATGATTTTATTCATGTTTTTGAAAGAAGTCTCTTATGCTCACAGAGGCTGCACTTGTTTGATCAAAAACACAGTAAAATCAGTAATACTGTGAAATATTATTACAATTTAAAATAACCACTTTCTATAGTAATATATCGTAAAATGTAATTATTTCTTTGATGCAAAGCTGAATTTTCAGCATCATTACTCCTGTCTTCTGTCAAATGATCCTTCAGAAATCATTCTAATACGCTGACTTATTGCTCAAGAAACATTTCTGATTATTATCAATGTTGAAAACATTATTAGTGCAAACTTGGAAACCATTATAATTGTTTAAAAATAAAAACCATATATTTAAAACAATTTTTTTAGTAAAATTACAACACATTCTTTTTGGAAAAAAAAGCATTAATTTAAAACAAAAAAAAAACTTTTCAATGCTAGTTTATATATTCACATACGTTTTCTTTTGATATTTATTTAAATATTTTTGTATGGTTATTTAAAATCCAGGTTCAAATACGCTATTTTTTTGTGGTTACTATATGTAGTCCATCAGGTCTCACAGTATTGTCCTTCACTTCTGTGTAAACTTTGCGGTATTTAATAAAGCTGCTGCGGTAAGAAGTTCATCCACACACACTGAGGACGCTGAGTAGGCAGTGCTGTCATAACGGCTGCCAATTAGAGCGTTGCAATGTTCAGTCATCAGAAAAAACGTGTGTATGTGTGTGTGAGTGAGTGAGTGAGTGAGTGAGTGTGTTAAATAAAAAGCACAAGCAGAAGGGAATGTGTGTGTCGGGTGGCGATACACACTGCTGCTGTTGCGCGTTTATTTCGAGGTCCTTCTATTCAGGGAGAGACCTAGAAAGTGTCAGGTGTCTGTTAGATCACATTACACACACTTTTATACACGCAATGCTTATAAACCAGTGTCGCCGTAACAGCTCTGCAAATTCAGTCCTAACTAGGAGAAAATTAAGTCTTCATGTATCTAGTAAAGCGCAAGTGCTCACCGGTGACGGTCACCACTATGTACTGCTGGGTGCTCTGGCCGTTTCCTGCTTGGGAGGCGGAGCTTTGTATCTCTCCTGCCACATACTGCGCTGCCGTCACGGCTCCTTGAGGGGGCGTGGCCAAAACCGCTTTCTTTTGAGTGACGGGAGGCGTGGCCTGCGCTCTTATGATCGAGGCCGTCTGTGCGGGAGCGGATCCCGGCGAGCTCTGGATGTCGGTAAGGAACTGGGATGTGGTGGTGGAAGTGGCTTTTTGCTGGGTCGACGAGGCCGTCGTGACGTTACCCCCTTGCGATTGGGAGGGCGGAAGCTCCTCAGCGGTGTAGCCTGAAGTTGCCATGATGACAACAGCCCAAATCCCTCTGCAAACAGAAATTAAAAGTGCGGATTAAGCACTGCGGGAACTTGAAAGCAAACAGATTTAGACTTCTCTACTTGTTTTAATGATAGATAAAGATTATTACACAATTACACTTACATTACATTTTCCATGCACTAGTCGGTTTTGAGATTTTGAGCTATTTTGCTTTCATAACATGTCTTTGTTTTAGACTAGAGGAAAGAAAATATTCAAAATACATCTTTAAGTGTTTATTTTATTATACTTTATCCATTTGTGTCTGTAGGTTTCAATTACAACACACATCTTTTAAGACAAAATTCGTTTTTTCTCCACGTCAGTGGAACTTAGACAAATCAAAATTTACAGTTTTATTCCTGTCTAAATTCTGAAGGTTATTACTGAAGGGTTTGCTCATTAAACACTTTATTCCTTAAAAGTTATACCTATTAATTTTTGGCTGTTGACAGGTTTTTCTAAATTAAACAGTGATAAAAAGAGATATTAAAAATTCCTTAGAGTAAAAGGCTTTAACTCTAATATGTCAACAGAATGGTTTGGTTTTATCCAATGTACTAATTTCTGTTCTGGAAATGTAAGTAAATTATTAGATATTTGCATATTTGAACATACCATTTCATAAAACTAGCACCAGGAAACAAATCTTAATTTGATTAATCAACTGTGAAATTTTACTCTATTCACCTGTATTGTCTTGCCTTAGAAAATTATTGTAAAAAAGCAATAGTGCTTTAAAATAATGACTCACATTTTTATTAAAACATTATTTTTAATAACCAAATTCACTACCATCTTTCTGGTTTAATTGAATAACTAAATAGGCTTATTATTTAAATACAGAATAAGACCAAAACAAAAACAATTTAGCTAAAAAATGTCAAGCATTTTGTCTCACTTATGCACACATTCCAGAATTTTACTTTGAGGCTAAATGTAAACTTATGTAAAACACATTTTCCCTGTCAGGCGCACATAAATCCTTGAGCTGGCTGAACTTGTTTAACAGTACTCTCATTTTTCCCTAAATTAGAGGGAACAGGCGGTATTGCGTGCCCTGTCTTGTGATGACAGTATGTGCTAGCTCATATAAAGCTACTTTGAGAGAGGGAAAAACTCTCAGTGAAAATCACTTCTTATCAGAATTATTGTTAAACACCATTAAACAAACATCCTATAAAAATAAAATTGAGAGCACTTGAAAACACAATACTGAGTACTAAAATAAAATACATATTTTCAACAATTTACCTGAAGAAGTATTATATATTCATAGCTTATTTTTAATAATGCTGATAAATATCATGCAAAATGTCTCGTTGAACACTGGATGTCATAATGAATCTTGTCTTGTATACATATAACTAAACATCATGTTGTATAATATTATATTACTTTTCTCTCTATAGTACATATGTAGAGTGTATAGTCAATGTTATGACTTCAATAGCAAAATAGTATCTTCATGCATGATTTTGCCTCAGTAGTATACCATCTATTTTAAGTTTATATTCTATCCACCTTATTCTTCCCGTAAGACTGGCCATGGCCATTTGTACATTTGCTTCTGGTCTCAGCCACATCCAGTTATTTTTAGCTGTACAAAACAGCTTGTTTTGCTGCTTGATATTACAAGTTGGCGTCTTACCATATTATTTTAATGTATTATCTTAATTATGAATATACTGGTTTGTAGTGCAAACAATTTAACCTTTCTTCTTCTTGTTATTTCCCTATAGGCTTACTTCTGCATTGAAGAATAAGGTGGATATACACATACACACATTATTAAAATTTAAATCACTCCATGAAAATAAAACCGAGAGCATATGAAGGCACAATGCTGCATACTTCAAAACTAAACTAAAATACTTTTTTGCAAAAATTCACCAGGAGCATCATATACTCATAGATTATTTTCAAATATGCTGGCCAATTTAGGTGTAAAATGTCATAGATGTCACCTGATGTCATAGACCATAACTCTGACTAAACGTCATGTTGTGTAATAAAATATTGTAAAGTAAATAGTCAATGATTTCTAAGTTTACATTATACGTATATATTTCTTATATGTGGACCACAAAACCGAAAGTAGCATGGGTATATTTGTAGCAACAGCCAAAAATACATTGCATGGGTCAAAATTATTGAATTTTCTTTAATGGCAAAAATCTTTGTGATATTAAGTAAAGATCATGTTCCATGAAGACATCTTGTAAATTTCCTACCGTAAATATATCAGAAGTTAATTTTTGATTAGTAATATGCATTGCTAAGAACTTCATTTGGACAACTTTAAAGGTGATTTTCTCAATATTTAGATTTTTTTTTTTGCCCCCTCAGATTCCAGATTTTCAAATAGTTGTGTCTCAGCTAAATATTGTCTTATCCTAACAAACCATACATCAATTGAAAGCTTATTTATTCATTTTGTGGTTCAGGGTCACATATATATGTGTGTTTTAACATTTACGTTTTGTTTATTGCTGGCAGAGAACGAAGTATGTACATCTACAGAACTGTATAGACATGTGTCATTCACGCCCTTTTAACTTCCCAAGCCACGCCCCTTTCCAGAACACGCCCCCTCTCTCCACTCCCTCCGCACTGGAGCTGATCTGGCACACATATGGCTGTTCGACGACTCCCTTTACAAAGTTTTTAAGCCCCTGAAAATGCAATTCCCGGGAGTTTGAGGCACCGCAACGCCTGCATTCCATCGCCATTGGCGTTAAACAAACTCCAGCAAACCGGACGACCGAAAAAAAATCCCAGTCAAATCTCGTTTGACTGTCAAAAGTCGCTCTTTGACATTTGATCCCAAACTACTCGTCCGTTTCAGTCACCAAGTCAGTTAAACACACTCCTGACGTCATGCTCACCATAACACCATAAACAAACAACAACAAGTAAAAGTCACACACTCTCACGTTACAACACCCGCCATTTTGTAGTGCTCGGGCACATTTGACATCGTCATAACAACCGAGGCGCGGGGTCGAGTTAAAGCGCGATAACTGAGGAAATCGTGTCTAGCACACTTCAGCACTTGCAACAGAAAACAAGAGCAGGATGCGTGAAATAAAGTTGTTGCTTTCACCTTTCGCTTCTCGCCGGATGATCTTAGTTTGGCGCGGAGTTTTATTTTCTTAATGGTTCAAATTGTTGTTGTTGATTCTCGTTGCTGGGTTCTTGTCGCCACGACTACCGTGACTATGGCGCCTCGTCCTCACCGGGGCAACTGTTGCTACCCACCCGTATAAGCACCGCCCTCTTGCTTAGCAGCGATTGGCTGCGTGTCGCCAAGGAAAACGGTCTTCTCTAATCATTACTGGACAGGGCGAGTGTCTATAACAAACTTACACTGTCATTCGCTGACAGCTGCTGTCAGTCGAGTTACACTATTACGCAAGAAGTACACGCCCCCTTTACGCTCATTCATTGGACCACATTTCTGTCAATCAAACGTCACGTTCAACTCCTCTGACTCAGTTTCGACGTCAATTAAAGAGAAAAGAAAAAGTAAACGTTAATAACTCGTATATTATTTATATATACAATGTAATAAATGTGTCAAAATAGTGTTTTATTCTGAACAAATAGAGCCAAATCGAATGTATAATCATTTCCTTACAAAACGTTATTATATTACTCATACTTCTTGTTCGTCAAATGCCAAGTAAATAAAAAAATAGGATAAATATAGGCTACCCAAGAAATTGTCTGAATGATGTACTCCAAATAAATGGATAAAGAAAGCATAATTTATTCATATTTTAAGCATACAATTCTGCAAATGAATCATTTTATTTTTAAATTCGAAATCTTTAATTATAGCTGTGAAGTGTGACACAATTAGCATATTAATCATTATACTATAATCACTGAGGTCAGACAGGCAACCAATTAGCCCATATGCTGAAGGCTCATCCATGTGCTGTTATCTCTGTGAATGCCAGCGTGTGAATCATATTCTCCAGACTTTGTTATCTCCTGACTGTATGATTATGAAGAAACAGGCTTTTGCTGATATGCTTATAAGCTGCTTTCTGAGGTGCTGGGACTCTTAATAACCTCACGCACATAACAATCACTCAGTTCTCGGATCCGTATCTTCTTTTTATCTCTTTGAAATGCCATCCGGGCACCTCGTGTCACGAGAGGTCAGCTAGCCCGGCCTGCACTGCATATGTTTTTATGTTTTTTTCTCATGAACCCATGCTATTGAGGTAAAATATATTATACTGGGCTTAGAAAAGCATTTACGTTCAGTGACACTAGTCTGAATCCTATAGACTCATAATGTGAGTATTTACATGTATCTGATTGAAAGTGCGGTGCTTGTGTCAGTGTGAGCGTGCAACTTCATAATTCATTCCCCAATTTGTGCGATTAGACTGTGTGTATGACGACACAAAGGTCAGGAGTGATGAGATTAGGTCGCTTTGTTGGACATCACCTCTATAGAGGTGCACAGGTTCATTACAGAGGCGCTGGGCTGGGCCGGGCCGGGCCTTTGTCTTCCTAAAGGTCTCTGCCCCGCTATCACAGTCCATCTGACTAACGCGCCAGCAATGCAGGGTCCATGAACCCCTATAAAAGACACACCAGGCCGATGAGAGGTTAGACCATCTTTCAAACCAAGAAGGAGCACTGAGAAACATTTCCAGCACCTTTAACTTTCACTCCCATCTTCGTCATGTGCAAAGCTGCAATTCTCACACTCGCCCTGCTGGTGGCGCTGCTGGGCGGCGCTCAGGCCACAGACGGACACCCGATCTATGGGGTAAAGCTGTGCGGCAGAGAGTTCATCCGGGCGGTCATCTTCACCTGTGGAGGCTCGCGATGGAGGAGATCTCTGGATGTTTCAGGTATGACAAAGGTGTTTGTGAAAGATATGAAGGAAAAAAAATCTAGTTTTGGTTATTGTTCACTTGTCAATTCAAATATAATACACACACATTTAAAGGAACTTAATTTTCCTTCCACAGATGACGACTTTAATACGTCATACATTTATGTATAGGCCTAACATTTATTTAGTCGTATTGGTAACACTTTACAGTAAGGTTCCAGTAGTTAATGTTAATTCATGTATTAACTAACATTAATAAACTATGAACAATACATTTATTACAGTATGTATTAATATGTGTTATTGTTAGTTAGTAGAAATATAGTCGTTTATTGTTAATTCACAGTGCATTAACTAATGCTAACAAACACTTTTGATTTTAATAATGCATTAGTAAATGTGACCCTGGACCACAAAACTTAAGTAGCACGGGTATATTTCTAGCAATAGCCAAAAATGTTTGTTATTTTAACAAACCATACATCAATGGAAAGCTTTCAGATGATGTATAAATCTCAATTTTGAAACATTGACCCTTATGACTGGTTTTGTGGTCCAGGGTCACAAATGTTGAAATTAAATTGATCTATTAATAAATGCTGTAAAAGTATTGTTCATTCTTAGTTCATGTTAACTAAAGTAGTGAACTAATGTTAACTAATAATGAACCTTATTGTAAAGTGTACCATTGTATTTCTATGTAGTTTTGAGTACTGTTTTGACATAATAATAAAGTGACTGTTAGGCTACAACGATAAAAACATATATTATTACTATTTATTATTATTATTAATAGTTATTATTATTATATTTATTGTTATTATTATTATTATTGGTAATACACATACATTTTGAGGGCAAATTAAACTACATGTCATTTAATATAACAATAATAATAATAATAATAATTATTATTATTATTATTATATTATTATTATTGTTTGATACACACACAGAGGGCAAACTGAACTACTTGCAATCCACAAACCCATTTTTTTTAAATGTAAGTTATTTTAACCTTCTTAAAAAGAATAAAAAATAATAACCAAATAACTAAGTACAACAATAAAAACAAACATTATTTATTTAATAATAATAAATATTGATGTTATTAAGTAATTAAATTATTATTCATTAAATTGTTAATTTATTTTATTATTAATGTATTTCATTATTAATGTATGTACTGTGTATGTATACACACACACACACAAACACATTATTATTACATTATTAATTTAAATAAATAATAATAATTAATTAAATTGTGTAAAATGACATGACATGATGACCATGACATTATTTATTTATTTAATAATAATTATGTTATTAATGAAATTGTTAATTTATTTTATTTTAATGTATTTTATTATTAATGTATGTACTGTAAATACACATTTTTAAATTAATAATATAAAGAAATAATAATAATTAATTAAAATTTGCAAAATGACATGATGCTGGGATGCTGTGGGCGATTGGAAGGGTGTTGCTGTGCAGTTGCTGGGGTGTTTGGGGTTGTTGCTAGGTGGTTGTGTTAAGTTTTTGTGATATTCTGGTCTCTATTGCGTAGATTCGCCAAGGTTTTTTTCACCCATTTTATTATCTACCAGGTGAAAAATTATTAGTCTGATCACTTAGTGATAGACAGCACACCTCTCCTCAACATGTCACATGATTTGAGGAACTTTTCATGTCTAGAGCACAAACTCTACATGACGAGTTACATGCTGAAGTTTAAGACTAAGGTTTAAACGTTTGTGTAACTAAACGGTAACTATGAGTAACAATAACAGTGATATATTTTTGTTGTGTTGTTCTCTGATCAGGTGACCTCTCCAGTGACCTGCTCTCCGCTCATGACGACGAGGCCTCTGACAGCTGGGCCGCCAACCCCATCATCCCTGGCCTTTCATACAGAGCCCGTACTGACGCAGAGGTCCCTTCCTGGGCAGGAGAGGGCCAGGAGAGCCCTGTGTTCAGCCGCCCCGCCCGCTCGCTCATCTCAGAGGAAGTCCTGGAGGCCTTGCGCACGTCAGACAGGAAGGGGCGGGACGTGGTCGTCGGGCTGTCCAACGCCTGCTGTAAATGGGGCTGCAGTAAGAGTGAGATCAGCTCGTTATGTTAAAGGACTGCGTGATTCCATTTCTCCACCCGTCTACTTACTTACAACCTTCCTATATGTAAAGAATGAAGGTGGAGTGGTTGTCAAAGCTTGTTCCTATGAAATACTGAAAATATATGTGTGTCAAAGGTATAGGAATAGCAGATTTTAGCCAAAGTGAAGAGCCTGTTTGTTACCCTATTCAAAAACTACTCTTCATCTCTGTCCTTGTGATGTATGGTCATTGATTTCATAACTGGAATAAAGTTTTGATTGCGATAGAGTTTGGTGTTTTGTGGTTTCTGAGATCAACTTTACAGAGAGCACACTTTATTCAAAAACTGTAAAATAAAAAAGAAAAGCTAACAGATAGCTCGGCTAAAAGCTTTAGCATACTGCTTTCTGCAGTATATATAGGTCTACAACCAGTCAAAAGCTTTTGAACAGTAAGTTTTTTTATGTTTTTTAAAGAAGTCTCTTCTGCTTACCAAGCCTGCATTTATTTGACCCAAAGTACAGTAAAAGCAGTGATACTGTAAAATATTTTTACTGTTTAAAATACTTGTTTTCTATATGAATATATTTAAAAATGTAATTTATTCCTGTGATCAAAGCTATTGTTTTTGCTATTGCAAATCTATATGTAATGCACAGATAACCTACTAAGTTTAACAAAATGTCCAAAACACAACAAAACACACCACAATGGACACTGTATCCCACAATGCAGTGTTCTAAGAGATATTGCTCTTATTTGTAATACTAGAAATGATTAAAAGATTTGACCTTTTTTTTTTTATCACATTTTATTTAAAATGCAAAATAACAGTTTGTTTACCAAATTATAACTCTTAAAATGCCAACCTTAAGCGACCCATATGATTATTTTTAATAGTAGGTAGCATTGCAGTATACAGTAAGCAGTATGTAGTTTTGGACACTACCATAATTATAATACTATGCTATTCTTTGAGTACAATGGAGTACCATGCAAATACATGAATATGGTAATGATCACACATATATTATATGTCACCCTGGACCAAAAAACAGTCTTAAGTAGCATGGGTATATTTTTAGCAATAGCTAGCAATACATTATATGGGACAAAGTGATAATTTTTTGCACCCTCAGATTCCAGATTTTCAAATAGTTGTATCTTGAACAAATTTTATCCTATCATAACAAACCATACATCAATGGAAAGCTTATTTAATCAGCTTTCGGTGATGTATAAATCTCGAATTTATAAAAATTTACCCTCATGACTGGTTTTGTGTCTGTCCAGGGTCACATATTATTTCAAAGTACTATGTGAGACCATGATAATTCACAGAGGGGCTAATGAACCTGAATGACCCGTTATTATTTTATCTTTGTCTCCATCTACATGTCACAGGATGAATCACAGTCCTCTAAAATTAAGTTATACCCTACGCAAACGTTCATTCACGAAATATAGCTCGCAATTAATATGTGTTAGTCAAGATATTTAGCTTTTTCTATTTTAATAAAAGCCTAATGGTAACTATGAGAGTTTATTTTCGTTTTATGTTAATGAGACATGACGTCAGCGTCAGGGTACGGAAGCCGCTCAGATCCACACCGCGCGATTAACGCGTCCGCCATGCATCAGGCGCCGCCGGTGAAAGAAGAGTAACAGCAAACACGCCGATTAAATCCCGACGAAATCACGCAGAAACCCGCGGCGAGCCATCCGTTACCGCGACCCGACGGCCATCAGTTTTGTGCAGCGGCGGAGAGAGATACACCCAGACACACAGAGACAGAGAGAGACAGAGATACACTGACTGAAGGTGAGAGCGTTTGGCGGGTTAGCACAGCGGCTAACGGCTAAATTAGCGTCTGTGTGTGTTTATATCGCATCATTATACACACTCATCACGCATATATAACGGGTTTAATACGTTTTATTTCATGTGTGATCGGTTAACGCGTCTGATGTGAGCTGGGGAATTGGGTTAAACCGGGCTGCGTAAACACACACACGGCCTACACACACAGAGATTATACATATAAACTACACACTAGAGTGTATACACAAACACCACACATACACGTGTGTCATACACACATGCTCACACTGTACTCAAACATATCTAAGATACACACAAACACACACTTCTCAGTCATATGTTTATGTGTAATATATTGTATGTATACATGTATGCATTCTTGTATGTACATCTGTATAAATAACTGTTATGTATACAGTTATGTATACATAACAATAATTATGTATGTACTTATGTAGATAGGTGTATAAACTCGCAGTATAGCCTATATATTCTCACATAGATAGACATTTATACAAACATAAACTTATGTACTTAAATAAGTACGCAAATGCACATTGGAACTTGAAAATCAAGATTTAAGACTTTGAAAAAAGAAAAACAAAGCCATTTAATGACATAAAATGAAAGATTATTGAATATTCTGCATATTCATTTATCATGTGACACTTAGTGCAAACAGTTAAATGTTCTTCCATTAAATCATGCTGGACAACGTTTTCAGGATTGGTTGCTGTTGACATTCTGTTCACACTTGTACAGATAAAACCGTATGCAATGAAACAGTTGATGTTTAATGAGAGAAATGCAAAACTCATGCATTTTCTTGAGTGTTTGCAGACCCTCACAGATTCACACGCGGCCCACACGTAAGTCAGACACTCACGCATCACAGCCTCCTCACACGTTCACACTCTCGTCTGCCTCGATCCCACTAAACCAGATCAGATGGTAAAGCTGATGTGTTAACCTGCCATCCAGGTGCTCGCGGTGGATTAGCCTGGCTTCAAAAATTAAGTGTTTCAGACCGGGTATTTGGTCCGTGCGTCTAATAATTAGTGTGTCGTTTTCTCACTTTGATTCTGGATTCCTAAAACTGTACCAAGAAAGCAGTGATGGCCAGGAGGGGGTGTGTTTTGATGTAGTGCACTCATTTGTCCTCTGTTTCCTGTCTGTTTGTGTGTGTGTAGCTCAGGATGGAGTGGCAGCCGGATGAACAGGGTTTACAGCAGGTGCTGCAGCTGTTGAAGGACTCACAGTCTCCAGATACGGCCACACAGAGAGCCGTTCAAGAGGTGGGTGCACATCATTACACTATTATTACACTTATAATAATAGGGAATAAAATAATAAGTGGCATCAGGGAGCCGCTTACACATGTCATTATGATCAGTTATATGTCTTTAAAGCTTATTTAGCCATGTTAGCACCAAAAATACACTATCAGTCAAAAGTTTTTGAACAGTAAGATTTTTATTGTTTTTTTAAGAAGTCTCTTCTGCTCACCAAGCCTAAATTTATTTGATCCAAAGTACAGCCAAAACAGTTCTTACAATTCTGAAATATTTTTGCTATTTAAAGTATCTGCTTTCTATTTGAATGTATTTTAAAATGTAATTTATTTCTGTGATTTCAAAGCTGAATTTGTGGCATTGTCACTCCAGTCACATGATCCTTCAGAAATCATTCTAATATTCTGATTTGCTGCTCAAAAAACAGTTATTATTATTACGTTGAAAACAGGTGAGAATTATTATTTCAGGTTTCTTTGAATAGAAAGTTCAGAAGAACAGCATTTATCTGAAATAGAAATCTTTTGTAACATTTTAAATGTCTTTATCATCGCTTTTGATCAATTTAAAGCATCCTTGCTACATAAATTATATTGACTCCAGGCTTTTGAATGGTATAGTGTATAATGTTACCAAAACATTTTATTTTCAGATAAATGCTGAACTTTGGATCTTTCTATTCATCAAAGAATCCTGAAAACATGTACTCAACTGTTTTAAATGTTGATAATATTAATAAAACATGTTTATTGAACAGCAAATCAGCATATCAGAATAATTTCTGAAGGATTGTGTGACACTGGAGTAATGATACTGAAAATTCTTCTTTGATCACAGGATTAAATTACATTTTACAATATTTTCACATAGAAAAGTTACATTAAATTGTAGTAATATAATAATAATAGCGTAATAAATGTATTGTTTGTTGTTCATTTATGTTAGTTCATACATTAGCTAATGCTATCAAATGACATTTTATTGTAAGTGTTACCATGATTTTTTTGTTTACATCTTAATAAATGCCACTGGTCTAAAATCAGATTTCTTCCTCCTTTGCTGTCTATTGAATTAATCCCAACGTTTTCATGACTCTTTCATTAGAAACTGGAGCAGCTGAATCAGTATCCTGACTTCAACAACTATCTCATCTTTGTCCTCACCAGCCTCAAATCTGAAGGTCTGTAATATCCCATCATGCATCACCCGCTTCAGTGACACACACACACACACACACACACACACACACACTCTCCTGTCACTTATCTAAAAGAGCATTTCTGCGTCTCCGCAGATGAACCCACCCGTTCTCTAAGCGGTCTGATTCTCAAGAACAACGTGAAGGCTCACTACCAGAACTTCCCTCCGGCCGTGGCTGACTTCATCAAGAGAGAGTGTCTCAACAACATCGGAGACCCGTCCCCGCTCATCCGCGCCACTATCGGTCAGTCTGAACCCCGGTTTGAGTGGATTAGAGCGTAATAGATGTGGATTTTATTTGATTAGTTGTCATTTTTTCCCTTTTAGAGAAGTATTCATTGTCTCAAAGTGATTTATTCAGCTTTGCGTTATAGTTAAAGTTGTGTCCGTGTATGTCCGCAGGTATTCTCATCACTACTATCGCGTCTAAAGGGGAGCTGCAGACATGGCCTGAACTGCTGCCTCAACTCTGCAACCTCCTCAACTCGGAGGATTACAACACCTGCGAGGTAAAACTTTACTTAATATCCTAATGATTTTTGGCATAAAAGAAAAATCGAAAATTTTGACCAATACAACAATATGTATTGTTGGCTATTGCTACAAATATACCTGTGCTACTTATGGCTGGTTTTGTGGTCCAGGATCACATATTACTTGTATAAATGATAATTAGGCTGCAACGTTAAAAAGTGTTGTGAATTGTTTACTAGGGAGGCACTGAAATTAAAGCCGCCGAAAATTATCGGCCAAAAATTGCATTTTCGGTTTTGGGTGTAAAGCAAAAAACGTCAAATATGGTGTGCTGCACCAATATTTAATATTATTATATTTTCTGTCCAATTTTATTGTTTTACTTTCAATAAAAGTGTGGTTATTTTATTAGTTTGTGTTTTTTAATAAAAGAATAAATAATTAATAAAAAGCATTTTTGGTTTTCGGCCAAGGGCATCCAGAGTTTTTGGTTTTGGCCCAGTGTTTTTATTTCTGTGCATCCCTATTGTTTAGTAAATAATGTTTTCAGTACTTTAATGGAATTTCATACTAGGTTATAATGTTAAATTGTGATGTTTGCATATATTATGTTTAAAAGAAAAAGTATGCAGTAAATATTTGATATACTTAAACTATTTCTGTGAACTAGTCTTAGGTTTTTTGGTCAACTTCAGCCAAACCGGTGAGGTAGTCTCTGGACTACCTAGATGAGTAATTATCAAAAAACAAAAGTTGAACTTTAGTATTTAGATGGCTGTTAAATGTCCCTGAATGGAATAAATACAAGATACCTTCTCTTGCAGTTATTTCACCGGGTATTTATACTGTACATAAATTGCAGCATCAGCGATCCACTATTAATATGTGGTGCATTGAAATCGCTTTTGAATGCATGCTCACTTTTTACTTTCACTTTCGAGATTCACGATCACGCGTACTCTCTGTATACTACTAAGCAGCATTATTTACCACTCATTTTTACAAGATTAAAATGGTGCCTAACAGTTATACAAATATTCCTCGTTTTCAGGGGTCTTTCGGTGCGCTGCAGAAGATCTGTGAGGACTCGTCTGAACTGCTGGACAGTGACGCTCTAAATCGACCCCTCAACATCATGATCCCCAAATTCCTGCAGTTCTTCAAACACTGCAGCCCCAAGATCAGGTAAAGAACCACATTTCTCTCTCACTTATATGAATTCTGTGTTTGATAATGAGTAACATCATGTTGATTCACACTCTTTCTGCAGGTCTCATGCCATAGCATGTGTGAATCAGTTCATTATTGGCAGGGCTCAAGCTCTCATGGACAACATCGACACATTCATAGAGGTGAGTTGACCATCCACCAAAAAGAAGTTATTTCATTATGTCACTGTGACCCATGTATTTGTAGTTATTTCAGTGGTTTGGGCTCAACTCATCTGTACTGTGTGCTTTGTTTTCAGTCTCTCTTCGCGTTGGCGGGTGATGAAGACTGCGAGGTGAGGAAGAATGTGTGCAGAGCTCTGGTCATGCTTTTGGAGGTCCGGATCGACCGGCTGATACCGCACATGCACAGCATCATACAGGTAAGGCCAACGCGAACATCTGGTGTGTAACTTGTCGAAAGGTGTTGTAGGAGACTTAAATCTAGTCTGTGTGTCTCTCTGCAGTACATGCTGCAGCGCACGCAGGACGCGGATGAGAACGTGGCGCTGGAGGCGTGCGAGTTCTGGCTTACTCTGGCGGAGCAGCCCATCTGTAAAGAGGCTCTGTCAGGACACCTGGTCCAGTGAGTACTGCAGGCCATCAGCATCACACACATCTGAGCATGAACTGAACACACAGATCAAGCCTCTGGCCTCTGTTTATTTCTGTCTGAGAGATCTGAGCTGAATTCACATTTTGCAATCTAATGTTAATGTGTTTTTCCACAGACTCATCCCCATCCTGGTGAACGGAATGAAATATTCTGAGATTGACATCATTCTATTGAAGGTGAGTCACCATATGCGAGAAACGAGTCTGGGAAATTCCTTGGAATCAGATCATGTTTATTGCATTAGTTAAATGTGCAGTCACAAAATATTTGATTATGATTCACAAGCATTCACTTTAGAATTGTGTGTTTTAGTTTTAATTGGTGTTTTCTAATTTTTTTATCATGTGACCCTATATTTGTAACAATAGCCAAAAATACGTTGTATGGGTCAAAATTATAGACTTTTCTTTTATGCCAAAAATCTTTAGGATATTAAGTAAAGATCATGTTCCATGAAGATATTTAGTAAATTTCCTACCGTAAATGTATCAACTTCATTTTTGATTACTAATATGCATTGCTAAGAACGTCATTTGGACAACTTTAAAGGCAATTTTCTCAAATTTTTTTTTTTTTGCACCCTCAGATTGGGGATTTTCAAATAGTTGTATATTTTTCAAATATTGTCCTATCCTAAAAAAAAAAAAAACCCATTCACCAATGGAAAGCTTATTTATTCAGCTTTCAGATGATGTATAAATCTCAACTTCAAAAAATTTAACCTTATCACTGATTTTGTGGTCCAGGGTCACATATTATTATTTTATTTTTTACTATTATAGTATTTGTTAATGTTGTTAATTGTTTTTTTTTAAATTATATTTTCTGTTTTTTTCATTGCTTTTTCATTTTTATTCTGTTTTGCTTTATTTCTGTTTAGTTTTACTAATTTTAGTGCATCAACTTATATTACATTTATTTAAGTTAGCTCCCAAGACAAGATTTCAGATTAAAGTTTTTTTATATATTTTTTTTATTTCTGCTTTTTAATTCCCCAAATTATTTCATAATATTAAGTTATAATTTTAATTTAAGTGTAAATAATTTAGTGTTTCTCATTTTTATTTAACACTTGTTAGTTTCTATTAATTGTACTAATTTTAGTGTTTAATCTTATTTCAGTTTGCCAAGGCAAAAAATTTTATTTTTAAAAATATTGGTTTAACTTTTTTTTTTGTTGTTTTTTTTTTTTATATAAAGTATTTGTATTTTAATTTTAGCTTTATTTCAAGCACTGATTTTTTTTATTTTATTTTTAATAGCTTTAGTTTTAATTTGTACTGATTCAGATTCTTGCATATAGACAGAAATTCTCTAATGCTCTAAATTATAAGGGGAAATGTTTCAGACTGATACTAATCAGTAACTCATTTTCTAAGTATTTGTTTAAAGAACAAACTTGTGAGTCAAAAGAGTCATTTAGTAGAGTCATTTGTGTATAAATCAGACTGCACTGTTTGTTTGTTTTTGCATGCAGCCAGCAAAGATAACTCATTAGATAGACATTTCTAGATCTGCAAAATAGGGTTTTTTTATATTAAATGTGGAGCAGGAAATTTAAAAAAAAAACCAGACTAACTGATGGAGCAGTGAGTGCTGTGTATGGACCGTGTGAATGTGAAGGCAGCTGCAATTTCTCTGTCTGTGTGTTTCAGGGTGACGTGGAGGAGGATGACACCGTTCCTGACAGCGAGCAAGACATCAAGCCTCGCTTCCACAAGTCACGTACCGTCACGCTGCAGCACGAGGGAGGAGAGGGGGAGGAAGGAGAGGACATTGATGAAGACGAGGATGATGACGACGACACGCTGTCTGACTGGAACCTACGTGAGTAAACCGACCAATCAGAGCGTGCTTTCTGTATATGTTCTTTCTCGTGCATGATGTGTATATATTTTTGTGTTTATAGGGAAGTGCTCTGCGGCGGCGCTGGACGTGTTGGCTAATGTCTTTCGGGACGAGCTGTTGCCGCACTTGCTCCCGCTGCTGAAGGGTTTGCTGTTTCACCCGGACTGGGTCATCAAAGAGTCCGGGATACTTGTGCTGGGAGCCATCGCTGAAGGTGTGTATCTCAAACACTCAGATTGAATACACTGTTTACTAGGTGTTCAAACATCCTCTCTGTTTCCATCAGGTTGTATGCAGGGTATGGTACCGTACCTGCCTGAGCTCATCCCGCACCTCATCCAGTGTCTTTGTGATAAGAAGGCTCTGGTTCGCTCCATCGCCTGCTGGACGCTCAGCCGCTACGCACACTGGGTGGTGAGCCAACCACCGGACGCCCATCTCAAACCGCTCATGACAGAACTGCTCAAACGCATCCTGGACGGCAACAAGAGGGTGCAGGAAGCAGCCTGCAGGTGTGTGTTTAAGAGAGTAGTTCACGTATTAAATATTTATTGATGAATTATGTTAGAGTACTAAGTAACTCTGTAATGTTCTCAGTGCGTTTGCGACTCTGGAGGAGGAAGCGTGTACGGAGCTGGTTCCGTACCTCAGTTTCATTTTGGACACGCTGGTGTTTGCATTCGGGAAATATCAGCACAAGAACCTGCTCATCCTATATGATGCTATTGGCACCTTGGCAGACTCTGTCGGACATCATCTGAACCAACCGGTAATTAGTTTCCTTTTTTTTTTTTTTTTTTTAAATGCCTTTTTATAAACGGTATCATTTTAGTTTTAATAAACAACAAAGATTTTCTTTTTTTAAAAAAGTCTCTTATGCTCAAACTGCATTTAGTTTTTGAAAAACACCCTAAAAAGTCTCACCAAGGCTGCATTTATATGATTAGAAATACAGTTAAAGCAGTAATATTGTGAAAAATTATTAAAATTTAAAATGACTGTTTTCTATGTGAATATATATTAAAATGAAATTTATTCCTATGATGAAAGCTGAATTTTCAGTATCATTACTCCAGTCTTCAGTGTCACATGATCCTTCAGAAATCATTCTAATATGCTGATTTGCTGCTCAAGAAACACGAGCAGCAGTTGTGCTGCTTCATACTTTCGTGGAAACTATGATACATTTTTTAATACCTCTTTGATGAATAGAAAATTCAAAATAGCTGAATTTTATTTGGAATAGAAATCTTTACTGTCACTTTCAGTCAATTTAATGCATCCTTGCGAAATAAAAGTATTCATTTCTTCATAAAAATCGGACTGATCCCAAACGTTTGAACTGTAGTGGATGTTATTTTAACTTTTCTAAAAACCACATTGATGCAGGTAGGGTAACTCAAAAGATCTGATATTTATAAATAGTATTATTTCTGAAGGATTATGTGACATTGAAGACTGGAGTAATGATGCAGAAAATTCCAAGGAATATATTCAAATAGAAAACAGTTGGCAAAAAAATATATATATAATTTTTTTTTTTTAAGGCAGTAAATGATACTTTTGGTTAGATCTGCTTCTACTCATCTTTCGACTTGTCAAATTGTTTTAAAAAGCTATGTCATTTGTACACATTTGTAGGTGTAGAAATCAGTGGTCTGATCTTGTGTTTTTTGGTGTTTGTGAACAGGAATACATCCAGAAACTGATGCCTCCTCTGATCCAGAAGTGGAATGAATTGAAAGACGAGGATAAAGACCTGTTTCCTCTACTGGAGGTGAGAACAGAATGAAAGCCTTCATTTCATAGTTTAACTTTAGTTTGTTTTGTTAAAGTGAAAATAGACAAATAAATGACTCTCGTCCACTCTTTGTGTGTGTAGTGTTTGTCGTCTGTGGCTACAGCGTTACAGAGCGGTTTCCTCCCGTACTGTGAGCCCGTCTATCAGCGCTGTGTTACTCTGGTGCAGAAAACACTCGCACAAGCCATGGTGAGAGAACACACATTCACGCATTCACATCTACATGTACATCAATGGACCACACAGTTATTAACCCACCTGTGCGTGTGTGTGTGTGTGTAGATGTACAGCCAGCAGCCGGACCAGTATGAGGCTCCAGACAAGGACTTCATGATAGTCGCTCTGGATCTGCTCAGCGGTCTAGCCGAAGGTCTTGGGGGTCATGTGGACCAGCTGGTTGCCCGTAGCAACATCATGACCCTTCTGTTCCAGTGTATGCAGGTACAGTGTGTGCGAGGGCTTCTAATTTGTTGATATTAGTGTTTTATATAAAAATATAAAAATACTAATATTTAATATTTTTATATTTGATGTAATATTCAACTGAATATACTTTGAATTCATTGTTTTTGTTGTTGGTGTTATGTTTAATCGTTTTTTTTAGTAGTTTTTATTCTTTGCATCAACTATTATTATAAAATAAGTTACTATTACTGTTATTTATAAAATACAATTATTTTAATATTAATTCGATTTTTGTATTAATTATTTAATTTACTATATTATACGTTCATTTGTTTTATATTGTTGGTGTAATTAATACTTTATATATTATTTGAAATAACTAATGTTATAACATTATTTGCTGCAGAAGTTACATTTTAGTTTAATATTTAATTTGTATTATTTTTTTTAATTAATTTTATTTAATTTACTATGTTACACACATTTGTGTTGGTGTCATGTAAATATTTTTTTAATATTTTATTTTAATTAACTGTTGTTATAAAGTTGGTTTATTATAAAAGTAAAATTGTTTGCTGCATTATAAATTTATTTTAACATTTATTTTTTTTTATATTTTGTTAAAAATATTTACTATATTACACCAATGTTTGTTTATTATTTTTGTTATTATTTTAATATTTAAGTAATTATTTTAACTAATTAATTATCTATTGTTAAATAAGACATTAGGCTGATTAATTGATATGAATGCAAATTTAAAGTGATACTCTCTTGTGTGCAGGACACTATGCCTGAGGTGAGACAGAGCTCGTTTGCTTTGCTGGGTGATCTGACCAAGGCCTGTTTTCCACACGTCAAACCTTGCATCGGTAAGACGACGTGTTCGTTTGACTTGCGTAATTCACTCTACAGCTTATACATAAGTGTTAATCTATGAAACTGTATGTGTGTTTAGCTGAGTTCATGCCGATCCTGGGGACGAATCTGAACCCTGAGTTCATCTCGGTGTGTAATAATGCAACCTGGGCCATCGGAGAGATCTGCATGCAGATGGGTGAGGATCAGCACCGATTCTGCACAGATTACGATTCATCGATGTCATCGATTTAGAACCACAGAATGTGATGGTTGTTTGATTGACAGCTGATTGTTGTTGGTCATGTGACATCACTAATCTGACTGTGTTGTGGTAGGTGTGGAGATGCAGCCGTATGTGGCTCTGGTTCTTCCTCATCTGGTGGAGATCATTAACAGACCCAACACTCCCAAAACCCTGCTTGAGAACACAGGTACGACCTCTGACCGCGCATGTTTACTTGCCTTCCACACAGCTGATAAATAATCAAACCCTGATTCCTCCCACTTCTCCTTACAGCCATCACGATTGGTCGCCTGGGTTACGTCTGTCCACAGGAAGTGGCTCCCATGTTGCAACAGTTTATCAGACCCTGGTGAGTCAACATATCTGGGGATATCAAGTCAGCATATTAGAATGGTTTCTGAAGGATCATGTGATGCTTAACTGATGCTGAAAATTCAGCTTTGCGTCACAGGAATGTTAATGATTTTTCTTTTTGCAGGTGCACATCGTTACGAAACATCAGAGACAATGAGGAAAAGGACTCGGCCTTCAGAGGCATCTGCGTGATGATTGGTGTGAATCCTGGCGGTGTGGTCCAGGTCAGTTCTGATAATCTGACTCTGTTGTGATTGACCGTGATGTTAGTCTTTCCTCCGTCACTCATTTCCTTTCACTTCTCTCTCCTTCAGGACTTCATCTTCTTCTGTGATGCGGTGGCCTCCTGGGTCAACCCTAAAGATGACCTGAGGGACATGTTCTACAAGGTTAGATGCATGTGGAGTTGCTTTAAATCACGTTGTGCCTTTATAACGGTGAAATGTTAAATGAGGTTGTGTCTCTGCGCAGATCTTACATGGTTTTAAGGACCAGGTCGGAGAGGAGAACTGGCAGCAGTTCTCAGAGCAGTTCCCACCCATCCTGAAGGAACGCCTCTCTGCATGCTATGGCGTGTAGCCCCGCCCCTCTGCTTCACACACAGCACATGCTGTCAGGTTAGTGACCACTGCTAGTGATGCCATAATGTGCTGGCGCAAACAAACACTATGCTAGGTTGTTGTAGCTGGTAGGTGTTTCTACTCTGCTCTGATCAACCTGCCGCAGAGATTGACTTTTTAAAATAAATACATTTCTGATAGCCAAGTTTTAACATTTTATTTCTGGCTACAAAAATTATAAATACTATATTATAATATTAAAAAAATTATAAATGCTATATTAAAGTATAAATATTATAAATACTATTGTAAAACAATACTAACTTGTATAATAATACTAACGTAAAACGTAATTCATATTTATTCTAAATATTTTAGAAACAGCACTACGCATGCAATTATATTTGCACATCTAAATTGTTTCAAAATCTAAATTGTCCCAAGTGTTTTTTTTCAGAAAGTATTTTATTATGCTCAACGCTATGTGTTTTTTAATGAACAGTGTTTGCCTCTAATACTTAAAGTAATTTAGGTACAATACACTTTTTTTTTTTTCTTTTTTCTTTTTTTTTTTTAAAGAACCAATAATATTTTTAGCTGTCAGTCTGTTATGTCACTATCAGACACTGATTACATCACCTAATATCGACGCCTGAAATTGAAATATTAAAATGCTAAAAGATTCAATATTAAAAGTTTGAGTATCTGTAAAAAATTTATATTATCGGTCAGATGGATTACTGTTCTGTCAGTTGTTGCCTTATTTGTCTGCAGGCACTTGAGCAGTATCAAAGAACTAAAGTATAAAAGTGTTTGTGTTAAAAGAGAATTATGAGTCAAACCGATAACAGATTAAATAGATGTAAAAATCTGTAAAAAATGAAAGTTATCGGTTAAACAGTTTACTGGTCTGTCGAATGTCTATCTGTTGCCTTTATTTGTCCACAGTCACTCGTAGGATATTAAAGAACTTATAAAGAATTAGGTATGAGCATATTTGTATTTGTATCAGATTAACTAAATGTGAATATCATTTAAAAAGATGAAATTATCAGTCAGATTACTGGTCTGCATGCGCTTGAGTGACATTAGGGAACTTAAGTATAAAAGTGTTTGCGTTAAAAGAAAATTTAGTCATACCGATAACAGATTAACTAAATGTGAATATCAGTTAAAAAAAATGTAATTATCGGTCAAACAGATTACTGGTCTGTTGCATAATTGACAGTTGTTGCTTTATTTGCCCCCAGTCACTTGAGCAATATCAAATAATTTGAGTATAAAAGTGTTTGTGTTAAGAGAAAATTATCAGTCAAACCGATAACTGATTAACTAAATGTGAATATCGGTCCAAAAAAAAAGTTGATCAAACAAATGCCTGGTTTCATCATCGTTTGCTGCTTATTTGGCCATTATTTTCCCATAGTCACTTATGGTATATTGAAGAATGTATAAAAGATTAGGTATTGCTAATTATGTGTAACAAGGAAAATATCGGTTGAACCGATAATTAAAGAAAAATGCTCAAATTTATTTGGCTCTTATGTGTGTCTCTCTTTTTCTTTCAGTTGAACCTTTAGGAGGGGGGAACTCATCCATCTGTGTATTGCACTGCCCTGATCGTGGGGGAGAGGGACGCGATTGGCCGCTCCGCCTGACGGACAGATCCCACGCCCTTTGTGTGTCCATGAGGGTG
>JAHKKF010525196.1:0-22217 GCA_019740295.1 Labeo calbasu | reverse complement strand
TATTTTTTTCTCATCACATTTTATTATCAAATTCTGTGTTTTAGCACGTCTAATCACTTAAATACATAATTTATTTAAATCTATGCTTAAAATAGCCTTAAGAAAGGTTTTTTTTTAACCCTCAGAAATTCTGTGTTTTGTATTTAAAATGTTTTGGTTATCAAATAAAGGCATAAAACATTAATTTTATTATCTTTTAATTATTGAAAATTAAGCTAACTTTTTTTTTTGGGCAAACAAAAGGGAATTTACTATTAAAATTAAAACATGGAAGAAATGAGATTATACCCTAAAAAATAATGTTTGTTTCATTTTAGTAGTAGCAGTAGTAATAGTAGTAATATAATGTCTTCAAGTTAAACCAGACTTTTTGACGGGTTTCCGTGTCTACCTTTATGGAGTGGTCAAATGCTGAAATCACCATGACTGTCACAATAAACAAAACCGCTCGTTTGCTCCATTCATTAAAACAGAGACAAGCAGAACATGCAGGATTCACATTTAAATGGTATTTTTGCAGCGTAATATTTACAGATACTAGTCCATATTGCGGTTTGATTTAAGTGTAATGACCTACTTTTGATTAATTCATTCAACTTTGACAAATTCCGTGACATTCCGTGTTATTCAGTAAATTCCGTGATTCTGTCTGCATTTTCTGCATCATAGCGCCCTAATAGTTGCAGTTCGATAGTTAGATAACTTTATAGTTATTGTTCTTGGTGTGAACAAATCCTTTTATGCATAACAACAATCCCCATGTATGTGACTCACTGTTTTTTGAACTTTCCCGCCATAGCACTTTCTCAGGAGAATGTTATTGAAGACTATTCGGTCCACAGGACAGGAGTTGGCATTCTGAAAAAAAAAAAAGTGACATTAATGTTTATGAACATTAATATAAAAAAAATTGTTACTTGAAATAAAATTTCAGCAAAAATATTTTTTTAAAAAAAGGGAAACATTTCTAATTTTCATTTAGTTTAACTGCATGTACTAAAATAATTAAAACGAAAAGGAAAAAAAAAAAAAAAAAAAAAAAAAAATTACAAAATTTGTAACTACAATCAAAATCAAAATTGAAAATATATATAAAAAATAAAAATAATAATAAAAATAATAATAATAATAATAATAATAATAATAATTCAAGCTATACACAAAAACTATAGTATCATTGTCTCAATTATACTAAAATAACACTGTTATGAACACTATTGCATCAACTATCTGTAGCTGTATATTATGAATAATGCTGAATGCAAGAACGTTATGCATGAGCGATGTAAATGGTTGAAGCCCATCAGTCGTACATTTGACCACTCCAGGATGCAGTCCAGACAGAAGTAGTGTTCGCAGGACTCCGGGGTGGCCACGGGCTGCTCGTGGAAGGAGTTTAGGCAGATGGGGCATTTCTCCGAATCCTCGTCTGAGCTCAAAGCCGCTGCATCCACAGCAGCATTCCCTACAGCTCCCTCCAGCACCTTACCAGAGTCCTCATCTGAACATACACACACACAAAATGAGTGTTTGTTGTTATGATATGCATATTTTAGGGCAAAATTCAAACATATAACTAATTAAACACACTCCTAACTAACTAAAGTGCCACATAATATGATATGTGTTGGAAAACACTTTTAAGAAGCTGAAGTTGAAAACATTAAAAAAAAAAAAAACACAAATTATTATTTTATAAGAATAAATAATTTATTTTAAACATCGCAATATCTAAGAAAAACATAAGAACTGTTAGTTTAGATTTTAAAGTGAACTTAACATTTAGCTGTGATTAAAGGAGCAAAGAAGATTTTTTTATTTTGGCAGAAAATCATTAACTAGATATTCCAAAAGGCGGCCTTAGAAGCCAAAAAGCTTTTTTTTTTTTTATTTTAAAAATGTTCATATGATCAGCTAAATTAGCACATTAGACCGACAACTGTTAAAAAATGAATAAAAAAGGCACGTTAAATTTAAAGCTTACCTTCACTTTCTTCATCATCATCTTCCTCCTCTCCATCAAGGACTTCCTCTTCTTCGTCATCATCATCTTCCTCACTGCCTGTGTCTCCTTCCTCTGATTGCCCCTCATCTTCTGAGTTGTCCTCTGGATTTTGATGACATGCAGGAAGAGTCATTAAGAATAAAATAGAAAATTAAATGCAATCCTGACCTTAAATGTAAAACAGCTGTATCACATTTGATACACAGATTTCTAAGGCCTCATATTAACATGAACAAAACCTGTCATTTTCAGCAAGTAAAAGGCATTTTAGTACTTTTAGTGAAAAGTTTTTGAACAGTAAGATTTTTAATGTCTTTTTTAAAGAAGTCACTTCTGTTCACCAAGGCTGCATTTATTTGATCCAAAGTACAGCAGAAACAGCAAAATTCTGAAACATTTTTACTATTTTAAAAAAACTGTTTTCTATTTGAATATATTTTAAAATGTAATTTATTCCTGTGATCAAAGCTGAATTTTCAGCATCATTACTCCAGTCTTCAGTATCACATGACCCTTCAGAAATCATCCTAATACACTGATTTGCTGTTCAAGAAACATTTATTATTATTATTATTATTATTATTATAAAATTTTAAACAGTTGAGTACATTGGTACACTATACCATTTAAAAGCTTGGAGTCAGTGTAATTTTATTTATTTAGTTATTTTTGTTAGGAAATTATTGAAATTAATACTTTTATTTAGCAAGAATGCTTTAAATTGATCAAAAGTGATGATAAAGATATGTATAATGTTACAAAAGATTTCTATTTCTAGTTCTTCTGAACTTTCTATTAATTCTACTCACCTGTTTTCAACATAATAATAACAATAACAATAATAATAATAATAAATGTTTTTTTGAGCAACAAATCAGAATATTAGCATGATTTCTTAAGGATCATGTGACTGGAACAATGATGCCAAAAATTTAGCTTTGAAATCACAAGAATAAATTACATTTTAAAATATATTCAAATAGAAAGCTAGTATTTTACATAGTAAAATACTAATATATAGTTTTACTATATATTAGTATTTTTTTGCTGTACTTTGGATCAAATAAACGCAGGCTTGGTAAGCAGAAGAGACTTTCTTAAAAAACATTAAAATTTTACTGTTCAAAAACTTTTGACTGGTAGTGTAAAATTGCACAAACATCCACTTTCAGCTTGTGATTCACACATCTTTTTGCTAATCCTTAGAGATTTTAATAAAACAAACATTAGAGTGACTATTTTTGCTCAGTTTGGGCCATATAAGCTTGATGTATCCAATATGATACGAAAACACACATGCAAACTTTTTTTTTTTAATTTTAAGAAATTTGTTTTATTATTTTGTCCTAATAAATTTCATATTTCATAAAAATAAGCTTTTTCAGACTTTTATTTCATATGTCAGGCTTTCCAGTTCCATTTACGTCACAAGCACTTCCTGTGCTGTTCCTTTTATTGATGCAACTTTACTAACCGTCATCAGAGATGATGGACATGGCAGGTCTTTTTCCTTTTCCGTGGGAGATGTTCCTGTTGATCAGCTCATCCTGGCTGTCCTCCTCATCCATGGTTATGCTCTGATCTGATCTACTTGTATCTCAGCAGTGAACAACCTGTAGGGCACAAATGCATTTTACACTGTCTTCAAATGTGACCAGCATTTAAATACAATGTCAAACAGCATTAATACATCACAATAACCTAGTAAACAAGGCTTTATCTTTTATCACATACATTTCAGCTAAATCAAACTGCCAAATTTGAATAGACACACCATCATATAAAGTATTGCTTTAGATCTTTTTTTTGCACGACACATTAAAATATCTTTTAAAATGTCTTAATTTTGTACAGTTTGATACAAATGGCTCAACGCGCACAACTCTCAATGCTTTATTTACACGAAACAATGTTATTGACTCGATGCTAACGGCTAACACCAAGCCAGCTAATAAAAACACTGCCATGCTTCATTAAAACTGCTCACTCCAGAACTACTATAATGAGATGGATTGAAAACATAAAAAATAATCATTGCAAAACACCAAACGTCACTGTATTTTGTGAAAATAAAGCACTTGAGCACTTGCACTGGAGCTAGTGCTAAAGCTAACACGCTAGTTGTGTTTCTTGCCCTTAGTCTAAATTTAACTCATCAGCTATTTTTGTTAAATTTCATATCCAGGCCGAATAAAGCAGCTTTTAAAGGCGGTAAATGTCTCATTTATTGAATTCATCGGGGAGGTTATAGTTTTGAGTATTTGTACCTACCCTGTAAGGTTGTGTAAGACATTATTTGTGTTTTGAAGTCCACACGGCGTTTGTCTTTGACGCTACCGGCTGGAGAAATTACGAATCCTACTATGAGAAGGAATTGCTCATGAATATTAATTAGGTGACGTGAGGTCCACCCAATAGGCTTTCTACGATTAGCCGAAAGTGGGCGCTAGTCAACTGACAGATTTCACAATGAATCCTACTTGGGTAAAGGTTTGGGCTTATGAATATTAATAAGCAAGGTTACCAAGCAGATTCAGCATGACTAGATTAATATTCATAAACTAAACGTTCAGAGGTGACAGACAGGAACGCAATCACAGCCCGTTCGACCATTTTTCAGGTATTCTGTTTACATTTTGGTTATTTTTTATTATAATTTATTATTATTATTATTTTGCTTATTTCACTAGCATTCAAGATGGTTTAATGTAACATTGTTTACATATTTGCACTATATTGTTTTTCGTCTGCTGGTCAATATGCATTTTCCAAACCGATTGGTAAATTCTGATAAGGTTGTTAAATTATTTATTAAATTATTCATTCAGTTCAGTCACAGTACTGAATAATTTATTTAGACAAACAGTGTGAGCAAGAAAATGGGTTAAATGAGTCTAATTCACAACATTTACTGATCTGTGGGCATAATGGGACATGGTGAAAGTCAGACAGGAGAAAAATTTGTCCATATTTAAATGCATTCGTGATTAAACTCTCACAAAACTATTTACATTTTCCTGCAAATATTTTGTGGGATTAAACTTAAATATTAAACTTTTAATTTTAGTATTTTCAGTCAAAACAACTGCGTTCCCCTGTGAAATTTTGCATTAACTTGCAAAACTTTTGTGTTCTCTCGCAGAAGTATTGTGTTCAGTCAAGAAACTTTGTGTTCACTCATAAAACTTTTTTGTGTTCCCCCAAAAAGCGTAGCGTTCACTTGCAAACGTTTGCATTCTTTTGCAAAAATGTATTTTGCTCCCACAAAACAATTGCGTTCCCCCAAGAAACTTTGTTTGCTCGCAAAACTTCTGCATTCTCACACAAAACTTTTGTTCCCCCTAAAGCTGTTTGTTCACTTGCAAAACATTTGCATTCTCTCACAAATATTGTGTTCCCCCTGAGAAACATTGCATTAGATAAAACTTTTTCATTCTCTGGCAAAAAGTAGGCTTCCCCAAGAAACTTTGCGTTCACTCGCAAAACTTTTGCTCTCTTTCAAAACGATTAAATTTTTTGTACTCTTGGGAAATTTTGTGTTTTCTGGCAAATCAGTTGCGTTCCCGCAAGAAACTTTGTGTTTGCTCGCAAAACCTTTGCATCCTCGTACAAAAGGTTTGTGTTCCTCCCAAAAGCTGTGTGTTACTTGCAAAACTTTTGCATTCTCTTGCAGAAATGTATTGTTCCCACCTGTAACATTGTGTTCACTTGCAAAACTTTTGCATTCTCCCGCAAAAGTAATGCATTCCCCTGAGAAACAATTTGATCGCAAATTTTGCATCCTCTCACAAAAATTGTACTAGACATCCCCAAGAAACTTTGCGTTTACTCGCAAAACTTTTGAAAACGATCGAATTCCCCGCAAAACTTGTGTACTCTTGGGAAATTCAGCTTTTGCTCGCAAAACATTTCCATTCATGCACGAAAATTTAGCGTTAGCCTGCGAACTTTTGCGTTCTCTCACAAAATAATAGTTTTTTTTCTCCTACATGCATTTTTAACTTTAAAAATAAAATAAAATCTAACATTTTAAAATCTTTTAAAAATGTAATAAATTAATTTAAATAAATTCATAAATTCAATAAATTAATAATATATGAATAAATAATAATCTTATAGTAAATATTAATTATTACTAAATATGAATACATATACAATTAATATAATAATACATTAATTTAATACATAATACATTTATTGTTTTTATTTTAATAAATTGTAAAATTTAAAACCTTCACCTTTTTTTTTTTAAATGACTTTTCGCGCCATCTCTCTCTCTCTCTCGCTCTTTCTCTCTGTCTGTTTTTCCCCCTCTCTCTCTGCATCCTTCGTACGTGCACATCCACACTAGCTTCATGGCTTTACTATACACGGGCGAACAGAGTTCAACCACCTTCAAGATGCGGGGGGAGCTCCGTTTTTCTAAAACACATAAAAGCAATACGTAATTGTATCAGTTGAGCACTTTTACACCAGATTCCACTTGCAAAAATCAAAACGCAAAGTGTGACGCGTACATTTCTTAAACAAATCAGAAAAGCAGAAAATAAGGGCGGCGAAAATGGTTCATTCCTAAAGTACGACGTGCAAAACCGAACGCGCCGCACCCCGCTATAACTCTGAGAAAATCCACCAAACCAGTTGACGCTCACGGTCAAGCCCCTCCGACGCTGTAATTCGATAGTTCCATTTAACAGGCGGCCTTTCAACGAAGAGCTCGGCTAGCTATTGGCTGGGTGTCACGTCAATCAAACGCTGATTTGCATAAGCAGGTCAGGTTGCAGTTGCAGGGGAGTGGGCAGGGTTGGGATAGCGCAAGTGAGCTGAACTTCTGCGCTGGTGTAGTGTACTATCCTCAATTTAATACTTTATTTCTGAAATTATTTTCTTTAACGAAAACAGCTCCAGCCGTGTGTGTTTTTACAGAACACAATTAAGGATTGATGGATTTGCTCTTCATCCAGTTATTAACGGTTTCATTAGGAAGTTGAGGTGAGTAAGTGTGGCTTTTTCCTTCAGTTGTCTGTCAAAATAATATTTATCGATTTATTTGAACGTGATAGACAGATACGCTTTCATAATTTCATCCTTTAACATTTCAGATTTATTTTCCTGGTATTTGAGACGTATATAGCGATATATGGACGTATTCCATTATGATTAATATTTCACCATCAGTGATAAATTAAAAATCGAGACCTGTATTAACAAAACATGATTTTAAAAGCTTCATTTGTATTTAAACACATTCAAGCGTTTCAAACAGGTCACATGGTCGAAGATTAGATTCTATCATTTTATATCTCATATAATTAGCATGTAATTATCATATATTAATATAATTATAAAGAAGACATTTGTACAGGATTACATAGAGTTCCAGAAACTGTCATTTAAACTCTCTTGTATTTATTCAGATGTTTACAGAGCTATCCGGGCTTTCCAGCGGCATCAGAACTTGTGATTTCTGAAAGCAGGTAAGCCACTGACTAACGCACATTGCGCCTATTCTCCACTCCACTGTGCGTGTGACAGCGGCTAACCAGCTTTTGGATGTGTGCCTGACTTCAGCGGCCGTGGGAACGTCCCACCGGAGACTCCTGAGCGGGTCAAGGCGGATACGGTCACTGGAGGAACGCTTTCGGGTCCCCCTGACCCTTGACGAGTCTTTTTGTTCCTGTAGCTCAACTGGTAAAGCCCTGCACATTGAAAACCAGAGGTTGTGTGTTCGATTCCCATGCGGAACATGTGCTGGAGAAATGAGCGCACTGCTGTGAGATCAATGTAAATGTGGTGTGACATCAGCCCATACAGTACGTGCAGTGTGTCACAGACATGTGCTGCATGTACTGGACATGTGCTCCTGATTAAACTCATATACCTGTAGATGAAGCTGCTGAACGCTTATTCCTAGTTTTTATATATCCTAATAATAATAATTATAATAATGTTGTTTTTGCACGTAAGCAGCAGCTTTGAACTTTTGAACTTGTACAGTTATGCAAATCCCTTTACAGTAGCTGTGGGAGTGTCACTGTGTAAACTGAACCAGCTCTGAATCATACTCGCGCATGTCCTTTCCTTTAATTTATCATAGTAATAATTAAACTTTCATCAGCTTTTTCAGTTTTGGTTTCACAATTATATTAAAGTTATATTAAGTATAAAAACACACTATTTTTTCAAGTTGTAAGATTTTAATTTTCATTCTGATCAGCATTTTCAGATTTGGTTTCATAATTATATTGTATTATATTATGAAAATATATTGAATAAAATTTAAAAAAAATGTTCCAGTGTACATTATTTTATATAAAATATAGAAAATAATTCTAAAAAATATATTAGCAACAAAATAGTAAAGGTTGTTGTAAGAATTTGATTAAAAAAAGGTGTGGTGCAACACTTTTATTATAAAAATTATATTTTTAATTAAAATTTGTAATTAATAATTTGCATAATTTCATTATGCATATGTTTTTATTATTATATAATAATATATTTCTTATATTATACAAAATAAATCCTAATGTTTGCGTACACAAACTTACTTTTAGAAACAAAATATTAAGGAAAAGAAAGAAAACAAGAAAAAAAACTCCCACTATATTTATGTTTTCATTATATTATATTGTGTTATAACAAAATATAAAAAAACAAACCCTTATGTTTCAGTATATATTTATATTCTATTACATCATAATATATCAAATAATGTAAATAAATAAATAAAAATACAAATTTGACATTATATTATATATTATATTATATTATATTAAAAATAAACCCTAATGATACAGTATACATAGTATATTGTATCATATTATAATATCAAATAAAATATAAAAAAATTAAAAATACTAATTTTGCATATTATATTATATTATATATTAAAATATAAAAAATAAACCCTAATATTGCAGTATACATTATATTATATTGTATCACATTATAATATATCAAATAAAATATAAAAAAAATTAAAATGCTAATTTTACATATATTATATTATATTTATTATATTATATTATAATTTAATTTACAAAATGCATCCTAATGTTTGAGTACACAAACTTACATGATTAACAAGTTAGCAGTTTACAAAAAATTATATTTATTATATTATATTACAAAAAATAAACCCTAATGTTGCAGTATACATTATATTATACTGTATTACATTATAATATATCAAACAAAATATAAAAAAAAATAAAATCCTAATGTTACATATTATATTATATTATATTATATTATATTATATTATATTATATTAAAATATAAAAAAATAAACCCTAATGTTGCAGTATACATTATATTATATTGTATACTTTTAGCACCGAAATATTAAAGGTTGTGGTGTGTTTGTGTGAAAGAAATGTTTAACATGACAAGTCAATAATTTCTTTAATCCAGACTTTGTTCTGAAAAGGCACATGAATGGCATGAATTTACTTCACTGAATTCAGATGATTTAAGTCACTTACCGTTACATTTTGGGTTTTGAGTTCTATAAAATGTAAATCCTGTCTCTAATTAAATGACCTGATAATCAATTCTGAACGGCCATTTTTAATGTATGGCCATTATTAGGACACAGTCTGTGTAACAAACAATCATTGCCGTGTGTGTCTGTTAATGGTTCTGGCCCACATAAAGGAATTCATCACAGATTACAGATTTAATTTGATTGAAGTCTTTAGTTGCGATTATCCCGTTCAGTGAAATGAATTAAAACATCATTCTCATAAAGGAAATTCATGGGCCTCACCTGTATTGGTGTTTATCTGTATGGATGTATTGTATAGCGTCTGTAGCTGTACAGACAGACAGCAGCTGAGGAGGATTCGAGTCTAATCTCTCTCTTGTCAGACAGGCTCTTGATCTGATCCTCATAATCCACTTTCATACAGTTAATCATGATAACTAAACAGCCAAGCCAATAGAGAGCAGCTCAGACAAACAATTTCTGTCTAATTCACAGGGGTTTTCACAGAATCAAAGTGCTAAGTTATCTTTAAAGAAGACTTCCAGAAAAATATGACAGCAGTTATTTAGACTTAATGGTGAAATGAGAAAGAACAGATCTGTTATGGTGAGTGCACACCAGAGTAGATTAATCAACGTCAATGCAAAGATGCGAATTCGCACCAGCACACAATACACAAATTTTTATTTTAACGCCTCACCCATAATGGTGTGTGCACACCAAAAACAAATAGATACATGCAAGATTACATACAAAGTCAATGCAACGACTCGAAAAGACGCAAATTCGTGCTGAGCAACGTGAGTGAAGCAAGTTGAGTGAAACCTTTATGGCTTTCCAAAAACATGCGATATCACATGATGTGGTGTGCACACACTATTACCTTATTTATAACCTAAATGGTGTGCACACCAAACGCGAAGTGAATTTTTGCATCACGTATCACTCTAGATTACTCATGGGATGTGACATGGGATGTCACTTGCATGAATAAAATCATCGTGTATTGCTTTCCTCCTTTTTTTGATACAACCAGACTTGTCAATAAGTTCTTCGCTGATACGAACAACGCAACTATTCAGCATGCAAATTTTCTGCTCGAGTTGAAAATTTTCAAATTGCGCGGAAGACGTGATATCGCACATTTATGGAAAGCCATGAAGGTCAAAAATGCGCATATTTTAACACGTAAACAACACGTTGCCCAGTTCGCGTCATTCGCCTCGCCCATAATGGTGTGTGCACACCAAAAGCAAATTTAATTATTTGAAAAGTTAATTATATAAAAAGTCAATGCAAAGACGCGAACAGATGCAAAATGGGCACGCCAAGCAACGTGGGCATGTTTTGCTTAAGGTTAAAATTTGCCTTTGAGGCTTTCCATTAACGCACAATATTCGCTTTGTGTTTGGTGTGCACACACCACCTTATTTGTAACCTAAATGCTGTGTGCACACCAACCCCAAAGCAAATATTCGCATTGCGTTATCGCTCTGGATTACAAAAATGCGCAAATTTTAACATTTAAACAACGTCACCCAATTTGCATCATTCGCCTCGCCTATAAAAGTGAATTTAATTATTTGCACAAGTAGATTACACACAAAGTTAATGCAAAGACGCAAATAGATGCGAATTATCATTATGCAATTTGCAAATTGGGTAGTGTGTTGTTATGCTAAAATTTTGCGTGTTTCTGACTTTTCTGGCGTTCCATAAACTTGAGATATCGCGTCTTCCACGCAAGTTGAAACATTTCAAATCTGGTGGAAAATTTGCATGATGTGTTGTCGCACAAGCAAATCAGTAAAGAACTTATTGACACGGCTGGTTGTATCAGAAAATGGAGGAAAGCATTACGCGATGATTTTTCATGTGAGTAACAAGAAAAACATTCCACGAGTAATTTAGAGCGATAACGCGATGCGAATATTTGCTTCACCTTTGGTGCACACAACATTAAATAAGACATGTTTTTAAGATGTGCACTTTTTTCTTCTCTAGTCTAGTTACTGGTAACTGTAACAAATTCTCTTTATAACATGAATAATGTTTATTCAATAAACAAAAATTCACATTAAAATTATATATACATACATACACACACACACATACACACACACATAATCAGACAAAAAAAGATGTATTTTACCTATATATATTAAAGATGAAATGTATTACATTAATATAAGCAAATGTAAAAAAAAAAAAATTATACTAATATTACTGTTTTTTAGTGGTCTCAAACTCTTTTTTTATTAATATTTAATTTTTTTTTTTCATTTTAATTTTAATAAAACAGTTATTTCATTGTTAGTTTTTGCCATTTTTTTATTTTCTATTTTTATAGATTTTTATTTATATATGAAGAGTTTATTTGCAAAAACAGATAACTGTTTTTTATAACATAATATAACGAAAACATGAAAAATCATGGTTTTTATTGTTATGTTTATTATGTGTTTTTATTGTGTTTTATGATGTTAGCTGTATTTTTTAGTTATTTTTACTTAAAATTACCCATCATTTGATTGAGATTAACTGGTATGCACAATGTAAAAACATGATTTTTGAAAATTGTTAAAAACAATTTGTTTTTGCTAATGAACTCTTCATAAATTTCTATACACATTTTAAGTAAGGAAAATGTTTTTTTAGTTACATATAATAACCCTGGTTTAGGTTGCAAATGTGTGATATGAATACAAATTTTAGCGCTACCGTGTATATTATTAACCCAGTTTAAGTGTAAGAAAACATTCTCTGTGTTTGCTTTCACTTAACACCTGACCTTTGTGAATCAGTAATAGAAAGCAAAAGATGAACGATGACCGAACTGTGAGCTTCACTGACTAACCATCAAACAGGAGTCATCTGAGACACAACGCACAGTCTTTATTGTACTTAAATACATAGCCAAAAGTAAAAGTTCTCGAGATAAAATCTGGTAATATTTTACAGTAAATACATGTTTTGAAATGTACCAAAAAGTAGTAAATATATATTTCATATATACAGTGAATATATAACATAAACGGTTATATAGGCGACAGTTAAGACAGCAGAGTTGAGTATAAGCAGAAAGTCATTATAAATCCTTAGCCCTGTGCTTCAGCTTTATTACCGCCAAGACGATTCTCTGGATGTCAGGACTGTAAGACACATAGAAAAGTACATTGAGTGACGCTGTTGCGAAGTTCAGTCATGAGAAGTACAAAAATACATCATCTGCGGGCTTTCAGACACATGCACACAGCAGAAACAGAACAGAAAGAAACCTCGAACCCAGAGAAACGTCCAAACTGCGTATGAACCCTGAGTTATAGCGCTCGCTAAACCGGCAACACACTGCCTCAGTCGTATAATGAATATGCAGTACAGCACAAAGCATTGATAATGTGTGGGAATCATAAATTTGATGGAATTTGTTCTTTGGAAATAGCAAATACACAAAGAGACGTTCCAGCAGTCGTACTTTGCAGGGTGTCCCGTAAGTAACATATCCACACCGGAAAAACAATCGATAACTAGATAAACATCTACTAAAATATTAGATTTTGTCATTTATATGTCGTTTATACAAAAACAATGTCATAACGGGAAAGTTTCCCCTTAGACGAAATACGAGTACAGAAATAGTTCATATGTTTGAATACTGGTGATTTACAATCAGATGCCACAGATGTGATGCCAAAAAAAACGACTGTTTTATGTATAGTGTTCACAATCTTTATACTAACATTCAGACTGTTTGGATCATTGTCCACTCAACACATCTCGACAAATAGTTGTTTAAGGAGACAAGAGGAATTCAGATCACACATAAAAGCCATCCCGTAATTAAAGGGAAAGATCAGCCAAAAATGAAGATTTGTCCACATTTACTTGCTCTCATGGTGTCTTAACCTAAGACCGACTTTTTTTACGTAAAACATAAAAGGAGATATTTAGCAGAATGTTCGTGCTGCTGGTTTTCCATTCAAAAGCATGTAGTAGCAGGGGCTGGAATTATGAAACATTCTTACGGATAAAATTCTTCTTAATTGATATATTCTAAATGAAGAATAACAAATTATTTTGTATGTTTTTATCTTCTTTTTTTTAAAGACAAAACTTAAGATGTATTTGAATTTCTGAAATAAAAATCGACATGAAGTTCAGACTTCCAACTTGTCTAAAATCCCCAAAGGTAAGATGTTTAATGAATGTATTGGGTTATTTCAATTTATTTATTTATATATTTATAAGCATGCAATAAGACTAGCTACACTACCAGTCAAAAGTATTTGAACCGTAAGATTTTTAATGTTTTTAAAGAAGTCTCTTCTGCTCACCAAGGCTGCAAATTTTAATTATTATTATTATTATCAATATTTAAAACAGTTGAGTATTTTTTTCCCCCAGGATTTTTTGATGAATGGAAAGATCCAAAGATCAGCATTTATCTGAAATACCATTCAAAAGCTTGGAGTCTTGGGAAAGAAATTATAGAAATTAATTTATTTAGCAAGGATGCTTTAAATTGATCAAAAGTGATGATAAAGACATTTCTAATGTCTTATAAACTGCAAACACATGTTTCTATTTTAGATAAATGCTGTTCTTCTCAACTTTCTTATCATCAAAGAAACCTGAAAAAATTATACTCAGCTGTTTTCAACATAATAATAACAATAATAATAACAATAAATGTTTTTTGAGCAGCAAATCAGGATATTAGGATGATTTCTGACGGATCAAGTGACACTGAAGACTGGAGTAATGATGCTGAAAATTCAGCTTTGAAATCACAGGAATAAAATACATTATAATATATATTTAAATAGAACATAGTTATTTTAAATAGTAAAAATATTTAAAAATTCTACTGTTTTTGCCATACTTTGGATCAAATAAACAGGCTTGGTGAGCAGAAGAGATTTTTTTTAAAACATTAAAAATCTTACTGTTCAAAAACTTTTGACTGGTAGTGTACATATATACATATTACTGTTATTAGAGACGCGCATTGATAATTGAAACAATGATCGGTCATGATTATGCATGACATGACTTAAAAACACCACAAAAACAAGTCCAATAGAGACCTCATTTCCAATTTTATAAATATAACCATTTTTGGGCAACGATTTTAAATACACAGTGCAGTAAATTAAAAAACAAAACAACAACTTCTTGTCAAAAAACTTAACATTATTACGGAAAACGCAATTTATATATATATATATACACATAAAAAAAACTTGATCAGCGAGTACCGTCATACAAAACTTATTAAAGGTTATCTTAAGAAATTTCTTAACTTCTTTCTTAAGAAAGTTTTCGCAAATCCAGCCCAATCGAGCTTAAAAACAAACCAAAACCTACGTTTTTTTCCCACTAAACTTTTTCAGCAAGTAATGCCATACAACTAAATATCACCTGTCATTTTCTTCATAAAAACATTATGAAACTTACATTTTGAGAAATCCAGCCCTAGAGGCTGTTGAGCTCAAAAACAATCCATTAAAGTATCATAAAAGTGTCCTCTCACTTTTTGCACTACAAGACTTCTAAAGTCAAATATAAAGTATATTTCTGTGAGAAAGAGGTCTAAAATTGTTCTTAACAGATAATTTTCCCTTCGTATCTCATTTGCACTTATGTATATTCATACTTGTCACATACACGCCGCCCCAGTTTGACATCAATGACGGTAAACACGCCAAACCTGTGCTCCGGCTCATCACAAAAGTCTGAGAAAATATTCCTGGTTGTAAAAGAGCAGTGTGAACATTCTTCAAAATATCTTATTTTACGTTTCATGGACTAAGGTGTCATACAAGTTTGGAAACCCAAATAAAGTAAATGATAACTGAAATTACACTTTTTGGGTGAACTATCCCTTTAATAATACACACACACACAGCTCCACTATAAATCAGCAAAACAGCTGGTAGGACTCACAACGCAAGGACACCGAACTGGGACAGAAGAGTATAAAGAAGAATAGGAGTGTAGAACTCAAGGGAACATGGCAGAAACACTTTAGTTTGCCTCAAACTTTAAGCGAAATTACATCTTCATAAGCAAAAATATTTCAGCTTGTAAGATGTAATTTGAAACCAACCCACTATCCCTTAAACTAAAGTGTTGAAGAGCACAGGTTGTGTTCACACTTCTTTTTGAAAGGCACTACATACTGATTTCATAGCATTGTAATATATACCATCTATATTTACAGACAAAATTAGCATGTGCTGTATATTAATAGCACTAATATACAGCGACTGAATATATATCAGTTTTGGATTGAACTATATGGTTATGTTGCGTAAATTAGTTGATGCAATGCCTTTCAGCTAAAGTGCTACAATAATCAGGCATGTTGATCAGAAGAAGGTTAAGGAGGGCCACCATGCAGGCACCTTCACCCAGAAAAGGGCTGCCGCCACTGGGCGTGTGGCAGCTGGGGTTGCGGGGCGGTGCGGGGCAGGCAGGGAAGTGGCGGCAGCAGCATCTGTCACACATACACACCCTCAGGATTCAGGCTGGACACCAGGGGGTGCTGCAGGTTGCGTGGATGACCCAGGAACTGCTTGGCAGTGGGACGTGGAGGCGAATCTGTGGGAAATATACAACAACAACAACAACATAAGTCCATATAAACACTGAAATATCTGTACTACTAATGACCATATAACCATACTATTTTTTCAGTGTGCAATATTTATGCATGACAACAAAATGCAGTATACAACCAAAAATCACTACAAGGAATATTGTAATGCACAATGCAATGCACTTTCCATTTCAAGAGTATGAAATGAGCTGAGATGTTTAGCATCTCCTTTACATAAGACATATTCATACTAAATTGAAATTTAAACGTAAATTCAAGACGACCGGATGCTATGTTGTGAATAAATAAGCATAAACAATGTTATAAAGTGCGACAATGTAGCATTGTATACTGCATACTGAAAGTATATACTGTAAACTGAGTACTATTACTACTACTAACTGAGTTATATTTTTGGGCTTTTTTGGGCCTTTAATGGACAGGACAGTAGAGAGATGACATGAAAGTATTGGGAAGAGAGAGGGGAACATGATCGGCAAAGGACCTCAAGACGGGATTCGAACTCGGGTCGCCTCAAGCACAGCTGTGCTATATGCCGGCACACTAACCACAAGGCTATTGGCGTCGACGTACTGAATACTATTTTAAAAAATAGCTTGTGAAACAGTAGTATGCTACAACGTCACGTCAGCTCTTCACGCTGAATGTTTCCTTTGAATTTAGCAAACATTATCCGGTGATTATCTTTCATTTTTAGTCCAGTTTTGTTTTAAAAACTTAAAATGTGCAGGTAATACCGTAGTATACTACTAGAAATAGTAAGAGTAGCATGCTGTTTTAAAATAAACAATTGAAAATCCATAGATCATATGTTTGCAGTTTGCATTTGTTACATCAAAAATGGAGGGTCAAGTTGAGCACACTGCATTGTGGGATATAGTATAGCAAGTGTGTTCTGTATACTGCACATTATAGCAAATGCAGTATAGTAAATCATTTGAGGATTCAAATTGTACTGAAAATGTGTGAGTATGTGTGCATAAACACTATGATATTACACAAACAAAATAAAATTAGAACTAGTTAGCAGTAACAGTATGCTAGTATTCCATTATGATTATTATTATTATTATTTAGTGTGGGTGTGTGTGTGGAGGCCATACCACTGTCTTTATGTTTGTCCTGCTGTTCTTGACTCGGGTCCTGTTGTTCTGGGTTTTCAGTGATGTCTGTGCGGGGTTGAGTATGTGTAGGCAGGGCTCCAGCCTGCTGAATAAACTGTTGTAAATTACACTGTCGCAGCTCCTTATTCAACTCCTCCACTTCCTCCTGCTTAGCCTACACACAGAGAGAACAATCACAAACAGCCTGCTTACTAGAATAAAAACGTATGAATGCAAATACGAACTGTCTGACACTATCTTTTTTGTATTGTAGTATGTGGCCAATGACTTACTATTGGATACGTTTTATAATACGTTATCAATTTTGTTTTAGAATTCTGTCAGCAATGCTTTAAGCAATCCCTATAAATCATTGTGTGTGTTGTCTGAATACAACATAATAAACAACAATTTTGCTTCTGTTTTCTTTTTTATTGTAATTCCATCAATAGTCACAAGGGGGCGCCATGTTTTAACAGCAAAAACAGCCAAGGCAGTGAGTTGTGCCCTGCGGCTGTGATTACAGTAATCTTAGGATTTGTTCACTATGGGTATATTTGACACCTTTCTGACTTTACCAACTGACAAGCCAAATTCAATACAGACAAGTCAATGGTAACCACAAAGTATGTGACTTAAGTAATCACCTGAGCAGCTATTTGAAAATATGATAATTCACCATGATGTGTCAAAGGATCAACCTAATCTGCATGCATGACTTGTTTAAGGGAATAGATTCTGATTATGTAAGATCAGGTTAGTCATGGTTGATTTCCTTGCTTTCTGGAAGAACACATAAGGAAGACTTCTAAGTGGCACTGTGGTATAAAATAGTTTAGATCATCTTCACAGACTTGCAAGTCTTTGATTTAAGTCACTGGAATACTGAAATATTGAAATGCGGTTATAAAACTGAGGCTGGTGCATAATTATGCACAGTTTGAAATTCATGCATGCCCAGCAGGAAAAGAAACTCATTCAATAGGTTTATGCTTTTATTTTGTCCTTTCAGGGCATAAAATGCACAGGAAATAAAAGAAATGTATGCGTGTCCAAATAAAAACATTTGTTTCTAAACACAGCAAAGTCAGAATTCATAAGCTCGGCGTGTGAACTAATTTCAAAAGATGAGTTCCTTTGTTCACTGTAAAATTTTCAGGTCATTCCTCATACATCTCCACAAAGGGGGAGATGTATACCCTTCAGCATTTGCAGCCAACAGCTATAAGCCTCTCTCTAGAGCCACGCCCTCTCTGCTTACCTTCAGCAGAGTCTCCGCCCTCCCCAAAGCCTTCTCAAGCTCTAAAAGCTCCGCCTCCAATTCCTCCCCCTGCTTTTGTCGACTTTGAAGATCTGCCTCGACTACCTCCAAAGAGTCTGTTGAATCAGACTGGGTGGGCGAGATGTCCACCTGCAGCATTTCTCTTTTAATGTCCTCCTCCAGCTGCATCGCACGAGTGTTGAATTCGTGCAACTTTTGCCCACAATCATCCAGTTTAGCATGCAGCTCTCCTAACCGCCGCTTCATCCCACGCTCCCTTTCGGTCTCTATCCTTAGTTCCTCCTCCCAGAACTCCTCGTCCACCAACTCCTGCTGGTTCTTCCACAGGGCCTTCTCCAAAACTTCCATTTCTGCCTGAAGGGATGATTCATCAGCAGGCGCCTGTTCCCAGGTCTCGCATTCCTTGTCCACAGCCAACAGTTGGGACTCGAGGGCACGTAGCTGCTCCCGTTGCTGGATAACATGCCGGAACACCTCCTCTTTAGTTGGCCCTGGAAGGTATTGCGCGTGCGGAACTGGGGACGCCCTCTGTTCAGGAGAGGGTGTTTTGCGAGAGTCCTTAGTTTTCACATGGGGAGAACTGGAGGGGCCCAAGTTGAAGGTGAAAGACTTCTTCGGCAATCCCCGTTTGGGTTCTGATGTGGAAGGCTTGGAGTGAGGGAGGGTGCGGTTGTGCTGACTTTGTTCTTCACTGCTACTGGGACCAGTCCTCCGCAGGAAGAACTGCACCTCACTGCTGTGTTGGCCCAGTTTGGCCAGGGACTCCAGTGGGCGCTCATTGGCCAGAAGTTGGCGCTCAGTGTCCCTCAGTCTCTGAATGAGAACGTAACGACCCGTCTGACCTGTAGAGTGCAAAGAGGTAGTCAGAATTAAAAATGTGCTATACTGTATCTCTAGTCTTATTATGTGGATAATCCCCCTTGATCTAGTGCAGGGGTAGGTGAGTCTGGCTCTAGAGAGCCGCAGTCCTGCAGAGTCCTGTTGCTCTAACCCCAATCAAACACACCTGAACAAGTTAATCAATGACTTTAGGATTACTAAGGATATGGACAGGTGAGGGTTTTTTTCACAGTTGGAGCTGAACTCCGCAGGACTGTGGCTCTATAGGACCAAATTTGCCTACCTCTGATCTAGGGGAATTGTCCTAAGGTTACTTCAAGTGTCTTATGGAAAGTGTCTCATGGTCCAAGGGCTCTTGGACCACCAATTTGTGGGCCTTTAACCTACAACCTACTGGTTACTAGCCCAGATCTTTAAACATCTAACCCAAGGTTCTGGCCCTGGAGGGCCACTGCCCTGCAGAGTTTAACTTGAACACTGATCAAGATTACTTAACTGTAATTTTTAGTACTTCCAAACACAATGATAAGCATGCTCAGGTGCTTTTGAATAGGTTTAGAGTTATTCTCTAAAAGACAGTGGCCCTATATGGCCAGATTTGAGAAACCCTACTCTAACCTCCCCGCCTAAAGTTTCTTCTCAGAGGTACTTACTATTATGGCAAAGGCTCATGGACCACCAATTTGTGGGCCTTTAACCTACAACCTACTGGTTACTAGCCCAGATGTTCAAACATCTAACCCAAGGTTCCTCAAATCTGGTTCTAGAGGGCCACTGCCTTGCAGAGTTTTACGTTAGAGTTTTCCTATAATTTTTAAGTACCTCTGGAGACATTGATAAGATTTGGAGTTAAACTCCACACGACAGTGGCCCTCTAACCTCCCCACCTAAAGTTAGTAGGCTCTCACTGCAGTACACAAGATCCAGGGGGCAGGTGTACTCCCACATCCAGAAATGGAGATGGATAGATTTAGGGGTGGAGATAGGTAGGTTTAAGGATAAGAGGGTGCAGATGGGTAGGTTTAGGGATATGTAAGGTGGGAGGAGTTGGATCTGGATTCAGCCTTGCCCCCTGAATCTTGTGTTCCACACTGAGGATCATCTCCCTAAACTTTCTTCTCAGAGGTACTTACCAATGGCTTGGGCGAGTGCAATGACTACATCCTGACATGATGTCTCTTCTGACAGGCCGCAAACCACACGTACAACTCCATCCACCCAAACTTTCAGCTCCATCAGAGACAATGAACACAGATCAGCTTACATCAGCAATGCATGGTAATGTCTGGATTCTGAAATGACAAAACAGCAATAGTGACAAGTTAATGCAACGTCTTCTCAATTTGAATAAGATTACAACATAGAGCAAAAAGTGAGGGCCATTAAAAACCCCTGATACTTCGCAGGTCTGATTCTAAAAGCAATGGTACAAGTCTACAAGTACATGGTGGATAAAGACATCAATGTGACAGACATTTGCATAGAATATATAACCAAATAGTGCACAAGAATCCCTGGTCCCAACTTTAAGTACTCGAGTACTTAGTTAATATAGTCTATGAGTTCAAAACTTGAGTAGACAAAATAACCAAATTGTCCATCTGAGTCTAAACTTCTCAAATAAGGTCCAAAATACATCCATGAAGAAAATTCAAGCTATTTCCAACTTTAGTTGTTTCTACCTGATTCCTCAAATCCTGCAGGATTTCCAGCCATGAGACATGAAATCGTGATTGAACATCAAGTCCAGTGGGTAAGTACATTTCAGGAGTTATTATTAGCAGGAGGTTGATGGACTCATAACTCCGCTCCAATTAAATGTACTGCTGGCTCTCTTCAAAGGCGTTTCAGCAGATGAATGCTTAAGGGAACAGACAGGCAGAACGTCGTTGTTCAGAGACTGCATGTGCTTGCATGTGTGTCTGACTCCACTTTGAAGCCCCACAGCAGGAACAGATGGCACTGCTAAGGTAAGTTGTAGTATTCAAATGCTTCAGTCATGCAGATATTAAATGAACCACCGTTTGCGAGATTAATATATGCGAGACATGTTGGCTCTGTGCACTTGGAATATTGCATATTACACCCTTTGTGAAGAAATTCTACAGTAAAGTCTACTGCATTAACTTATGAAAACATTTAACAGCAGTGCTAAGCTACTAAGCAGACCGTTTAGCAGCTGCCAAGTGCCCAATGATGGATGCTCTGGATCTCCAGGCCTTAAAGTCATGTTTAAAAGAGCATTTCTTTCCAACTCACAAGAACACACCAGGGTCATATTTTGCCCAGCCCTAAGCACGTTTCTGAAAGCAGCCACTTGGCATTTGAGCCATCTAAATAAATAATTAGAAACCAGCCTGAGAACACATGTATGAGTCATTTGATATTTAGGCCACAAACAGAGTTTGTCTTGAGTAAATTTTCCAACAACATAGATTACAAAACCTAGTGGCACAGCATTTCTGACTTCAGACCCTGAAATTCTGACTTTTCCCCTAGCAATTCAGCTCTCTTTTTCCAAGGAATTCTCACTTTAAACCTCACAATTGTGACATTTTTCATACGATTTCTGTTTTTTAACCTTGCAATTCTGACTTTCTCCTAGGAATTCTGATTTTAAATCTCGGAATTCTGACATTTTTCCACAAGGAATGCTGATTTTAAACCTCACAATTCTATTTTCCTGAGAATTCTGAATTTAAGCCTCGCTATTATGAATTTTTTCCCTAGAAGTTCTCACTTTAAACCTGGAATTCTGATTTTAAACCTCACAATTCTGACTTTTTTTCTTAGGAATTCTCACTTAAAACCTTACAATTTTGATTATTTCCCTAGAAAATAAGATTTTAAGCCTCGCTATTCTGACTTTTTTCCTA
>JAHKKF010525195.1:0-23060 GCA_019740295.1 Labeo calbasu | reverse complement strand
AAATAAAAATATTTTCAATATAATAAATAATGTTAATAAAATATTTGTGTGTGTGTATAAACATTTAAATGTTTAAAGTAAACAAAGCAAATAATTAAACAAAAAATAAATAATACAATTATATAGATATTTTATTGAATTTGTTTTATTAATAAATTTGGTAAATATATGTAAAATAACAATTATTTTAAATATATATGTACACATATACATTTAAAAACCAAAAATAAAAATTAAGTATATTAAAAATATAAATAAAATATTAATTATCAATAATTATACAGTCATGGCCATTTTTACTTCCTTTTTTGTTATTAATTTTATTATTATTTTACTTTGCTAACAAATGTATTTGTAAATGAAATCAGATAAGATGTTTAACAAAAGTAATATCATTTGCAGTCTCTGTGTTGTGTATTTTGACTGGAAACTTAAGTATAACTAATTAGAAATTACTGGAATAAATCCTCAGTGGAGGATACTGATATCTGTAGGAATCCTACAAACTGATCTCTTCATGCTCAACTAATGTAGGAGGTGAGAATCAGTGGACAGGATTTTATGTAATCGTACTGGTAGAAGGCGTGCGTGTTATAACTTTCATCCAACATAAATGACTTGTGCTGTGACTTATCCGTTCTTATTCGCATCAAAGCTGCAAGAACAACTTCTATCCTCAAGGGGATCTCCCTAATAACTTCCAAATGCAAAAGAAAAAAAAACTGCTTTACGTAATAGGGAACATGTGTATACCCTCGCTGTCACAATTCATCACCAATGAGAATGAGGGAGACAGAGAAAAAAAAAGAATGAGAGGACTAAAACAAGTGACTCAAACTTATTGTTTCCAGTGTATTTTTTTCCTGGTTTCTCTCTGCCTAGATACAGCACACAAACACAGACGGATCTGACTAGGGGAAATCATTCATCTTATCCGGAAAGTCCTCTGGGTAGAATCAGCTTTCAGAACGACTTTAACTTTTTAAGAACTCATTTGAGAAATATGCAACAGTGGAATGGCAGAAATTGACCCTTATATGACGCATAAGTCATACAGGCATTTGTCAGAGAATACTTGATTCCGATTGGTCAAATGTGACCAAATGTTGTCACATAATAAAGCAATTTTATAGATTTATATGAACAAGGATTCAGCTTTAAAGTCCTATATAAAATAGTTTATAAAAGGCAAGGATGTGAATTCTGAAAGGAAAGACAAAGAAAGACTGATGTAATGTAGGCTGTATGTGCGTCACCTTTTCTGGTTCATGAGGAGCTCTCTGTGTAAGTCCTGGTGATTTCTGGAGGACTTCACCGGGTTGAGGAGTTTCTTGGGCTTAATGAGTTCATCGCCATCACCGTCCATATAGTCTGGCTCTGCCATAATGCTCCGCGCACGGGACAGTCCCTCTGGTAAGTTTGTCTGGTCCAGACCTGAGAAAAAGACATGAATACATTCATTTTAACATCTGTTACAACCTAAACAAAGGTGCCTCATTTATCTTAGCAATTACATGAAAATGTTTTTCACTTTTCCTTTTACAAAAACAGCTGAACTTTCTTTAAATATGCACATTTATAAGTCCAATACAGATGTAAATAGTATGCATACAGATCAACACATCAGTGTTTACTGACATACGCAACATACGCTACACAATTAAACACAATCCTGATAAACATAATACGACAAATCTAGTGTTTAAAGCATAAACCATATTTCCTAGAATATTTGCATTTTAATCTCTAAAATAAAATAAAATAATAAAATAACAAAAATCATAAAATAAAAAATAAAAACATAATCAAATTATATAAAATAAAATAATAAAATACAATAAAATAATGTAAAAAAATAATTTAAAAAAATCACAATAAAAAGAATACAATTCTATAATATTAAAATAATAAAATTAAATAAAATCATACATTAAAATTAAATAAAATAAAACAATAAATATAATAAAATAAAATCACAAAATAAAAAATAATAAAATTATATAATACAATAAATTAAAATTTAAAATAATAAAATTAAATAAATAAAAAGATAAAAATCATAAAATAACAGAATTAAATAAAATAATATTAAAATACATAAAATCATGAAATCAAAATAATTAAATAATATGTGCATATAATCACATTATCATCAGGGTAGATTTTCTTTTCTTTCTTTCTTTCTGTCTTTCTTAACAAATAATCAAAATAATAACAATGATATATACCGGAAAACCATAACTTTGGTTTCACTGAAACTGTCATATCGGTGAACAAATAAAGCTCTCTTTCACCAGTAGATCTTATCATTTATTCTGATGTCATTAAAACGGATGATAAAAGATGAACCCATGTGACGTTATCTCGCATGGTTCTTTGTTTACACATTAGTTTTACACTAACAAGCAAGCATGCATCATTCAGCACACAGCTCCATATAAGCTGAAAGGCTGAAACAACCAGCAATTTAATAAACAACTAAATCTGACTAAACATGACCACATCACTTGATAACAACATCCCGTGACACACATCCTAACAATGTACATTAGGTACATATACGTCAACCAGAGTCTATTCAGAGTCTATTCTAATAATTATTAATAATAATAAAAATACAATAATATGCCTAAAACTGTATTTCCATGTTAATTATCAACTAAATCTCACCTGGAAAGACTGGAAACACGGGGTATCTAAACACGGTAGTCATCTCTGCGTTTGAGTGTTAATAAAAATCTCAGGATATAAAGCACAACTTCCCACAGCTAGATCAAACTGCAGCTCTGTATCTCTGACGGAGTGCTGTGCTCTATAAACAGCTCTTTTGACTCCGCCTGATGGTTTATTACCTAACAGCCCACCCACCCCTGCCAGAACAGCTCCTCAAACATCCCGCTCAGTCTTTTATCACCTGAGATATAAACATCAAAGACTGTGTCCTCAAATACAAACGATGGACACTCCCTTCTACAGAGTTCACAGGTCTGCTTCCATAGAATAAATTTAGAGATTACAGCTATCAAAAGAAAGGAAAATATTAATTATGATAGAGCTACAGGAATGTATTCAATATTCCAGAGTGAACATAAAACATTAAATGCGTAGCATTTTCATAATCTTATAATGGTCAAAATTGATTTACAATTGGGGTTTCAGCTCACAAGCAAAGTCATTAATATCACAAAGATGTCACGCTGCATTTATAACAAACCATAAAAGAACTACAATAACAATATTGTAGTTTATTGCGGAATAAAAGACGCCTGAAGATTTGTGCCACGTGAAATGCAGTTTGTAAACTGCAGGTCATCTGCTGACCACTAGAGGTCATCCTCACCAACAACGAGTGATGCACAACAACGGAGTTGTTCTCGTCATGCCATAATTTAATTTTAAAAAACACTATTCTAATGTCTCAAGGCTAAATTATGGCACAGCCTGAAGTGTGTGGCACTCCTTCAAGGACTCTTTGTTGACAGCAACTGTGGTCACTGTTTATAAGTGAGCTGCGCACGTGCAACACGTTTTATTGCAATAGCTTTGCATTAAGTATTTCCCGTTTGCACATGCACGTGGTGTTATTTATAAACAGTAATTTCATTATTCATTTAGGAAGAACACCTTAGTGATCTTTTATGATGGTGCTGTTATCCAAATGCCCATAATGTTTGTATGTGCGCTCAAACTTCCCTTCCAGATTCAGCTGAAGAGTAGTTCCTGTTGACATCGCAGTGTTGAAACGTTAACATTTCACAAAGTCTAAAGAACAAGAAGTGTCATTTCTCAACTTCACATGGTACATTGATCTTATCTAGTTAAAGGGAAAGTTCACTCAAAAATGTCAAGTCTGTAATCATTTACTCACCCAAGTTGTTTTAAACATGTATCTTCTGTTAAAGGAGAAGTTCACTTCCAGAATGAAAATTTCCTGATAATTTACTCACCCCCATGTCATTCAAGATGTTCATGTCTTTCTTCATTTGAAAAGAAATTAAGGTTTTTGAGGAAAACATTCCAGGATTTTTCTCCTTATAGTGGACTTTAATGGGGATCAACGGGTTGAAGGTCCAAATTGCAGTTTCAATGCAGCTTTAAAGGGCTCTACACAATCCCAGCCAAGGAATAAGAGTCTTATCTAACGAAACGATCATTTTCTGTCATTATATACTTTCTAACCACAAATGCGGACATACCGACCCAGTGTTTAGAAAGCGAACGTGCAAAGAAAGTCAAGCGCCCTTTGCAAAAAAAGGGTAAAACAATGATGTTGGATGATTTTTAAACTGAATTACACAGATGAAGAACTAACCAAATTTCCAATGTGATTCCCAGAGCTACAGCAAGAATTTGTGGATAAAAAGTATATCATTTTTTGTTTTTTTCAAGAAAATGACCGATTGTTTTGCTAGTTTATTCCTTATTCCTCAGCTGGGATCGTGTAGAGCCCTTTGAAGCTGCATTGAAACTTCAACTTGGACCTTTAACCCATTGGCCACCACTTAAGTCCATTATATGAAGAAAAATCCTGGAATGTTTTCCTCAAAACCCTTCATTTCTTTGCGACTGAAGACAGAAAGACACGAACATCTTGGATGACATAGGGGTGAGTAAACTGTCAAGAAATTTTCATTCGGAAAATTAACCGTTACAGCTGCTGATCTCCATTGATTTTTTCCCCATACTATGGAAGTCAATGGCTACCACCAACTGGTTACAAGCATTACCAATATTTTTTTTTGCGTTCATAAAAAAGAAACTCATAGAGGTTTGGAACAACAAGAGGGTGAGTAAATTTAATTTTCATTTTCAAAAATGAATCTTCTGTCATTATATTTACTCATCTGTCCTAGCTTGCACCATTTTTGAGAGAACTCATGATCATCATATCTAATTCAGGAAAGAATTGTTCTTCTGATATATAGTCAAACCAAAATTTATTCAGACAGCTTCAAAATTTCTCACACTTTCAGTTTATTTGCTATAGTTTCGAAAATGGTAATAAAATATGCCAAGAACACAGAGTTAAACTGCGTCAGAACAAATTCATCTTGATAATCAGAAATTAATTAAGAGTCAAACCAAAATTTATTCAGACACCTTCAAAATTTCTCACATTTTCAGTTTATTTGCTATAGTTTAGAAAATGGTAATGAAATATGACAAGAACTGAAGAGTTAAACTCTGTTAGAAAAAATTCATCTTGATAATGTCAGACAACTTTGATAGAAAGGTAAGGTATGTAACAAAACATGGTCAGGTCAAAGTGTCAAATTAAATTTTTGGTCTAATTAATTTTACTGGTAGTCCACTGTATGAAGAATTTTTGGGTATAATATGTCACAGTTTACTTTATTGTGCTATCCTTACTTATAAAATAAATGAACTATAGTGTCCTGCACTCACTAGTAAAAAAAATCTAAAAAATTATATCTGGCGTTTGACTGTAACTCTTATCACTCTGACTAATTAGTTTCCAATTCAGACTGATTCAGTTCTCTATTTTAATGTGTTGACTCATATCAGTAATCTTCACAAAGTGGCTATTGATAAGCTTATCAGTAAACAAAGACTGTCCTTATGTTACTTTCTCACACGCCTATCATATGGCTTCAGTTTGGCCCACAAGTCATATAGATCAGTTCTATGGCACTTTTTCAGTGTTTTTCGAAACTTTAAACTTTAATTTATCTTTTTTACTTTTGTGTTCTGCAGAAAGAAAGTCAAACTGATTTGGAACAACATGAGGGTGAGTAAATAATTACAGCTTTTTCTGTTTTCATGATTTTATCATTTTAACATGCACATAACCAACCATTTCTATAAATATGCTCAAATACTATAGTGTGAACGACATGTAAACTTCATGCCACAGCATCAGTAACACTTTCTGCATGGGTTGTTTGCTGCTTATCCGGTTAAGTCTCTGCACAGGGAGTCTTGCAGAACAAGTGCGTTTAATAAAAGGCCCACATCCAGCTTTTAATTATAGAGCTGCACTCTTCAACCCCGCGCAGGGCACAGACGTCTCTATGGTGACCACCACAACACTAAGCACACGGGTGTGTCCACGGCTGAGCAGTCGTTTCGATATACTTTCACACTGATTGTGCATTGATAATGATGCATCAGGGCATATAAGTGCATGCATCTCTGTGTTTGTACATATAAGGAATGATTTAAACTGCCTAGTCAGTCATTAAGTATGAGTGGAAGTTTTGTAAGGCAAGCATGTGTTTGCCAGTCCTCAGACTTGTACCTTGTTCCAGCACATGGAGGGGGCAGCTTTCGTTTAAAATCACAATGCAATTGGCAATCATGCATATCAGCCAGATTTGCATTAATGTTTAAAAGCTGCAGTGGTTTTGTTCATGCTCTACTGAAAATTGAAGTTCAAGAAACAGACGGTTTGATAAAGATCAGTTTACATAGTAGGTCTTTAAAATTAGGCAATATGTGTGACTTTGGTTGGGTATATCATGATTTTGAAAAAGCTCATTGCAAAACACGCTGTAACTTTCAAAGCTCAAAACTTCCTCCGCAATCCAAAAAGACCATTTCTTGGTATTAAGATGCAAAAACAGCTCATTCTATACTTCGTATTTTAAAATGCTGAAAATTCAGCTTTGCTATCACAGAAATAAATTACATTTTAATATGTACTCCCGTTCAAAAGTTTTGGATCAGTAAGATTTGTAATGTTTTTTAAACAATTCTCTTATGCTCATCAAGGCTGTGTTTATTTGATCAAAAATACAGAAAAAAAGTAATATTGTGAAATATTATTACAGTTTGAAATAACGGTTTTCTAGTTTAATATATTTTAAAATAGAATTTATTCTTGTGATGCAAAGCTGAATTTTCAGCATCATTACTCCAGTCTTTAGTGTCACATGATCCTTCAGAAATCATTCTAATATGCTGATTTATTACTTTTATTATCAATGTTGGAAACAGTTGTGCTGCTTAATATTTTTTTGGAACCTCTTATTCTTTTTTCAGAATAAAAAGATGAATAAAAAGGTAAAAAGAACAGTATTTATTCAAATTTTCTAACAATATAAGTCTTTGCTATCAGTTATCAATTTAACACATCCTTGTTGAATAGAAGTATTAATTTCTTTCAAAAAAAAGAAAGAATAAAAATAAGAAACTTCTAAAAATAACAAAAATCGTACTTATAAACTTTTGAACGGTAGTTTATATTAAAACTTAAAACAGTTATTTTAAACTAATAATTATGAATCATTTGAAAACTGCATTTCCTGTTTTTTTAGAAACTGCTAAAAGGTTATTTCACCGAAAATGACATTTCTTTCATTAATTAATCACCTTCAAGTCATTCCAAATGCTTAAGATTCTCATCTTCGGAACACAAATTAAAATATTTTTGATGAAATCCTTTTTCTGACCCTGCACAGACTACAATGCAACTACCATGTTCAAGACCCAGAAAGATAGTAAGGGTATCATTAAAGTAGTCCATGTGACATCAGTGGTTCAGCCTTAATTTTATGAAGCTACTAGAATACTTTTTGTGCGCAAAGAAAACAAAAATAACGACTTCATTCGACAATTCCTTCTCTTCCGTGTCAGTCTTCAACACACATTCATGCGTTGCTGTCTGTGCAGGGTCAGAAAGCTCTTGGATTTCATCAAAATATCTTAATTTGCTATTTTAGGTGTAATACCTGAAGGCATGAGGGAAAGAAGATTGAATTATCTACTTCAAATATTATTTTCTGCAGGCCTAAAATGTATAACATCTAAATGGCTCAAACCAGAGCCACCCACATATCAACAGTGGATCCAAAAAATTAGGGAAATTTACGAAATGGAAAAAATAACATATTCCCTTAGACTCCAGATGAATATCTTTGAAACAAGATGGAGTCCTATCTTTAGAATAAAAGTGTTAAAAGAAGAAAAAAAAAAGAGTTAAAAAAAAAATAATCCTAATTTGTGCTCCGAAGATGAACGAAGGTCTTACAGGTTTGGAACGAAATGAGGTTGAGTAATTAATGGCAGAATTTTTGGGTAAACTATCCCTTTAATTAGGACACTAAAGCACTAAAGAGGGAGTTCACTGTAAAGGTGGAAGAAATTTATTTCAAAGAGTTCATAATGACTTGGATGGCCCTTATTAACCCTCTCCCACAGACACACACATGCATTAAAATTGCACAAACTCATATATCCTTTTATGCCTACACACTTCCACAATAAAAAGCTGAAGAACTGCATAAAGGAAATCACCCACAACTTCTCCTGAGCACTAACCATTACAGTAAATGATCACACGGTGAGATCATTATGATTTCGTTTACAGTGTTTACATACTTAGATCATTGTTTGTGCAGATATGCTGGTTGAGTGGTTGTTTTAAATACGACATCCAAAAATCACATGCTTCAAAAGTGAGCCCAACAGCACGATAGGGGATTTCAATATAGATTGCTGTAATACTTTCAACGATATGTATTTGTTTTTGTGATTTTATGGCCTGTGACATAAAAGGACAGAGCAGAGGGCGGGCGCACCTCAATCAATCACCCTCAGCTTCCTTTTCCAGTCATCTCTCCAATGCCTACACACACAGACCTTGGATGAAGACATAGGGCGGCAATAACAGGAAACAGACAAACTTAAAAAAAAATCCGTTGCCATTTTGGAGATGAAAAATAAGCTATTTGTGAGACTTAAGCACTGGTACACACATAGAGGGAGACGGAGGAGGTGGAAAGGATGCCACTTCTTTGTTCCGCTCTCATTAGGGAAAGAGACATGCAGGGAGGAAGGGAGCAGCTGGCAGTCTATTGCACCATCTGACCCTTATTGGGCACCGTTTACACACAGCAGGAGGGTATATTAGCCCCTCCCCAATCCCAAAAGCCCTTTCACTGGCACTGTAGCACTGTCACTTTCACCTATTCTTCATAATGTATTCATTTCTAACTTAACACTCAAAATTCCTTATACACATTTGTAAAAACGACTAAAACCCATTTCTGGCGTAAAGGCCTTTCCGGACCATCCCCCACCTCACGGCCCACCCAACACTCATTACAGACCACAGAGGTATCAATTCGTATCAACAGTCCTCCAGACGATTCATTTCTCCCCCTCATTTTCTCATGAACCGCCTGTCTTCTCTTGATAGGAATGAATCAGGCCACCACTAACCAGCTAGAGATCTGAAACTGATTGCGTGTAATACTTTAAATGAACATTTCAGGCTAAATGCCCACACAAATTACATAATTGTCTACACAAACAAATGGATTGACAATTATGCACCTACAATTAAAGTAAATAAAATTTTGAGGCATGAGTTAAAACAGTGTTATTCCAGTATTATTCATATACTATTACAGTATTTCATAATATTTAAATTAACCTTTCCATTTTCAGTACAAGTTAACAAGTCTTACTGATTGTTTAATTTTTAATTTAATTTAATTTTTTTACTTTTATGTTTTCACCAGGCCTGTCAAACGATTAATCACGATTATACTATGTGTGTTTACTCTGTATATTTATTATGTGTGTATATATATATATATATATATATATATATACACAAACATACATGTATATATTTTTAAAGATATTTATGTGTATATATATATTTATACCTGTATATACAAATATAAATCTAAAATATTTTTCCTTATTATATACATGTATGTGTGTGTATTTATATATACATATTAAATATACATAGCACACGCACATATAGTATGTAAACAGAAACTTTCATTTTGGATCCGATTAATTGCGATTAATCATTTGACAGCCCTAGTTTTCACCTGTTATTTTTATTTGATGCTATTTCAGCTTTATTTCAATGAATGATTTTTAAACATTTTATTTTCTATGCAATAGAAATACTTTAAAAGAGCTTACATTTTTTGATTTCTTTACATTTTTAAATCTTTTAAACGTTATTCAGTCATTGCACATCCGTGAATCAGTGAACATATGCACAAACACAAAGGTTTGGTTCTTAAAAGTAGAGGACAATAGCAAAAACAGGCATCCTAAACTGATTTTTAAGCTGAATCTCATCCATTTCCTTTAGCTGCGCCAATGGAAAATGTTAAAACGCATAAACCAAGGGGTTTCCCACAGCACACAGGAGAGAAAGAGAGAACTAAACATTTATGAGCGCCTCTTGAAGGGTTAGAGGTCAGACACTTCATCTTATTAGCATTAAACTGCTTGCATCATCTTCACCACACTGGGCATTCAAATGAAAAACAAACAATAATTGGACTCCATAGCAATAGGACTGAAGCCTAAACTGCTGTCTATTGTCCATATAATTAAAACAAGTCACTTGTGCAAAGCACAATCCAGTTACGACTCGTTACACTTGAGTCAAAATACAAAATAACAATAAAAACTGATTCAGTCCATATGCCAATGCTGAGACCAAACACCAACACTCATGCCATCTGTGGACACACCTGGGCATTGCTGTGGGGGTTGTGAATCTGCCGCTGTGGAGAAGAGCTCTGATATACTCTAATAAACACATGAATCAGGTCAAACAGAGAATAGTGCATCTGGACTGCAATATTCTCACGGGCGAACTGATCAAATAAAATAACGTTTCTTTGTGCTGCTCTCTGGTGGCTGTGGATGTCAAAAACAATACATCAATTCAATAGGATTGATTACTGATACCGTGTTGACATACAATATGGCAAACTGTCACATTTTGGATCTGGATAAAAGATCTGGACTGGATTTATTTTAATTTCTGGTCCAAGTTAAGGCAAGACCTCTGACATTTCAAGGCTTGACCTTAAGTAACACACAAGAGAATAAGGTCATGTGATGAGATGTCAGGTCATTGCTGCACACTGGGAAAAAGAAGCACTTATTTATGTGTGCATGTGGTTACGACTGTGAAATGTCAGGTTCTTCCTCCGTAAGAGTCATTTTATATTATACATTTTTTTAGCATTTCATTTTTTCCATGTCAGCCAATAATGAAGATTTTAAGATTAATTTCTCATGATTTCACCCGTTTAAAGGCCTTAAAAAATCCTTTAAATACACTACCAGTCAAAAGTTTTTGAACAGCAAGATTTTTAATGTTTTTAAAGAAGTCTCTTGTGCTCACCAAGCCAGCATTTATTTGATTCAAAATACAGCAAAAACAGTAACATTTTATTTTTGTTAATTTAAAGTAACTGTTTTCTATTTAAAATATAATTTCTGTGATTTTAAAGCTGAATTTTTAGCATCATTACTTACACGATCCTTCAGAAATCATTCTAATATGCTGATTTGCTGCTCAAAAAAACATTATTATTATTATTATGTTGAAAACAGTAATATTTTTTCAGGTTTCTTTGATGAATAGAAAGTTCGGAAAAACAGCATTTATCTGAAACAGAAATCTTTTGTAACATTATAAATGTCTTTATCATCACTTTTGATCAATATAAAGCATCCTTGTTAAATGAAATGATTAATTTCTATAATTTCTTCCCCCACTGTAACAGGTTACCAACAGATACAAATATATCACATATGCTACATGTACAAGAAAAGACTAGTGCACAAGCTAAATTTATATACTCACTCTTTCTCAATAAGTTGGGTTGTGTCACAACTTACTAGATGCTAGAGATCACACTATCTCGAGAGATCCGTGTTCAAACATCCGTCACGCCACCTCTTACTGCTAAACACAGTCACATTTGTGCCTCTTTTCAGTTCTGTGGGGACTTAGTGCTAACTGTAAAAGAAAACTGGCTTCCTGTCCGTCTCACCCACCAACCCCACTAGTCTTTTTTTTACCTCAAACTTTTTCTGCTCTTGCTGGTTCAAGTCTTCACTTGATTCTGTTTTAGCTGTGACCAAACACCAAATGAGTATAAAACCTGTCTTATGACAGTCATAAGTGAGGGTAAAATGAGAGCGCAGTGAATTGAATGAACAGTGTTGGCATTATCAATTGTAGATTGTGCTGGTTTTGTGTATGTGTGTGTTGTTAGAGAGGCCTATGGAAGAAAAGCTCCAAATAAGAGGTACTGTATGAATGGAGATCATTCAGCAAATGCAACACCATGTCACAACACTGGAATGTGATGAACCTGCAAAGGCTTTCCAGCAGACACAGTGAATATGACATCACCTTAACTCTTTGAATAGATATGGCATCCCAACCACACAATAAAGTTTACGTGCATTTAAAAGTTTAATTTCGGCTGGACTAAAGCAATAATTTAATCTGGGATGTATACACATTGTTCAAATAATTCTTTCTTCTATGGAACACAACAGAAGGTATTTAAAAAAATGTTGCAACTGTTTTAGAATTTTTAATATTCAAAAAAATCTGTTGCATTCCAAAGAAAAAAACTCAGACAGATTTTGAATAACATTAGGAGGGTAAATGATGAAAGTTAAACCTAAACCAGCATCTTCATGCTTAGGTCACCCGTTGAACTCTCTATCCATATGGGGACAAGATCAGGGGTGCGGCAACTGTCCAGAGCGGGTCAGGTGTGTGCGAGTATGTATATGAGGGATCCAGCAACTGTGCGCTATAGAACAAAGAGAGCGGAACAGAGGGGCCATTGATTCTGCTCAGCTGTGGCCAGCACCTGCTGGGTCAGGGCTTACGTTAAAGGGGCGTGTGAGAGGTGCTAATGTATGTTTGGGGACGTGTGTGAATGCATGTATTAGGATGTGACATTTAGGATTACTAACTAATGATTTCAAGTAATGAAAAACCACAGCGAACACTAGATTGACACATTGATCCGTGGTGCTCGTGTGGACAACATGACTTCGAATCTATCTTTCGTCATTACTACATCTCATTCCCACATCATTTGCTATCCTATTCCATTTTACTGTGACTTAATGTGATAAAACACAATTTCGCACACCCAAACACGTGAACATATTTCACTAAATCCAGTGTTTACACTGAAAGCAACTGAGGATGTAAATACAGGAGTGACACAACCAAAAGCCAACTGCTGCCTTCATGATGAAGAGAATAAGCCATCAAAGAGACTGCTGACCCAGCACTGTCTGTCTGCACAGACACACGCATTTATCCTGAATGACAAAAAAATACAGGTGTCTGCATGACATTTGTACATCTGCTTAAAAACAGACAGCAGGTTCTGTTAGTGTTATTTGTTAAGGGAAGCATCACTTTTACTGTTGCCCATACAAGGGAAGTCAGATGAAGAGATATAAAACAAACATGTAAAGCTATTACACTTCTGCATCATTTGTGCTATGGACAATAATGATACCTCAAATCATGCTGCTTGTTAAAGAGCGATCAGATCAATGATTGTTGTATGACAGTTCATAAAACAGGTGTAAGTAACCACCTAGAAAACCCTAGCAGTTGTTTAGAACATTCTAAAAACCAAAAAGATCCTAGCAGTTCTTTAGAACATTCTAGTAAAAATCTACAACATTGTAGCAGTTGTTTAGAAACATTCTAGCAGTTGTTCAGGACATTCTAGCACAAATCCAGAACATTGTATCAGTTGTTTAGAACATTCTAAAAGCCTAGAACATCCTAGCAGTTGTTCAGAACATTCTAGTAAAAATCTAGAACATTGTAGCCGTTGTTTAGACCATTTTAGCATAAATCTAGAACTCTGTAGCAGCTGTTAAGAACATTCTAAAACCCTGAACATTCTAGCAGTTGTTTAGAACGTTCCTGTAAAAAAACTAAAACATCCTAGCAGTTTTTTAGAACATTCTAGTAAAAATCTAGAATATTGTAGCAGTTGTTTACAACATTCTATCAGAAATCTAGAACATCAAAAAAAACTTGGAACACCCTAGCAGTTGTTTAGAACATTCTAGTAAAACTATAGAACATTGCAGTTGTTTAGAACATTCTAAAACAAAAACTAGAATATCCTAGCAGTTGTTTAGAAAATTTTAGTAAAAATGTAAACATTATAAAAAACCTACAACATTTTAGTAAAAATCTAAAACATTGTAGCAGTTGTTTAAAACATTCTAAAAACCTAGAACATCCTAGCAGTTGTTTAAAACATTCTAGCAAAAATCTAGAACATTGTAGCAGTTGTTCAGAACATTCCAGCAGTTGTTTTAGCACATTTTAAAATCCTAAAACATTCTAGCAGTTGTTTAGAACATTGTAGTAAAAACAGCCACCTAGAACACCCATCAACCACCCAGAACATTGTTGCGACTAGAATAACTTAGAAAACCCTAGCATCATTTAGAACATCCTAGTAACCACTTAGAACATCCTATCAATTTACAACCACCTATAACACCCTAGCAACTATCTAGGACATCCTATTGAATAGCCACCACCTAAAACACCCTAGCAAACACCTAGATCATTATACCAATCATCTATAACAATAATAGCAACCACCTAAATCATTGTTGCAGGTTGCAACCACCTAGAACACTCTAGGAACATCCTAGTGAGTTGCAACAACCTTAGCAACCACCTAGAACACCTCAGTATCATCATTAGCTAGCAACATTTCTTCAAAAAAACAGAGACTATCTAGTTACTTACAATAGCACATCACTCCTTAAGCACTTTGGGCTTCAAGACAATATGAAATGTTCCACAGGACAGAATGTTTCATTCGAGTCTGTGACATCCTAATTTAGATCTAAGATTTATCTTGTGGTCATGAATCAGACTGAGTATCCATTAGTCCAGCCTTCCCCGTGCCCTGTGAGCTTTCTTGGACCGCGTGGGGTGAGGAGAGAAGAAGAGGTATCTGATAGTCATGTTTCTTTGTTTGATTTAAAGGGGGGAGAATCAATGTCAGCAACAGAATGCCAAGCAGCTATTGGTCAGATCCGACTAAAGGATTTACAGACAGCTGTCCGTGTCTGGATTACACTACGGATCTATAATTCACACATAAACATACACCTAAACTCATGGGCTAACAGCATGCAAATGCTACAGATTAGACACAGACTTTTAAGACGCTGTAAATTATACGAATTATAACCACAAGAAGACAAAAAGAAAACAGCATGCAATTTCCTACATCACAAATCACATGAAATTAAAACCATTTTAATTAGATTAAGCAGCTATGATTCTGTTAAACGTTACGCTAAATGAATCCCATCCTAACCTAGATTTATTCACCCACTGGTGATTTCTTTCAAAATGCACAAGATATTCAACGCATGTGTTCATTAAAAACAAACAAACCGTTATCCGGCATTACACATCCAACTGAATATTATCTATTATCTCCATTCTCTTCAGCCTCTCACCTAACATTACGCCAAAGACGCTTGAGACATTAATAACAGGTTCAGGGCAAAACTCTTTGTTCATGCCCCAACAAAAACACAGTATGTACTTCTGTCTGACAAAATAATGAATGCAGTGAATGCTGTTCTACAATTTCCCGCAACAAATCTCAACGTCTACCCGTTCTTCAAAACATCAACGCAAGCTGTTTAGCATAACAACTCGAAATCCAGCCCCTGGGTGTCAACGTCACAGCGGAAATCCATGGAAACGAGAAACAAAGAACATAAACATCCACCACGCTTTATGATTTCAAACCCTACATGAATATTGCATCATGCCTTAATGAGCACATATAGCTCAGTATCCTTTGTGTGACATATGCAGATATTAAAATGATGTATTATCATAATTTATAATATGTATATGAGACACAAGAGAAGGTGTGAGTTATAAATGAGCAGACAAGCGGGAAACAAAGAGAGCTGTCAAAGAACAGCTCTGCTGTAACAGAACAAAGCACATTGAGACACACACATGTGAACATACAGACCAAAACAAAGATCCATATCAGTGCGTATCAAGTGTACAGAAGCGGCACTGTCCCACAAGAGAAAGAAGTTTCTCTAGAGCAACATGTTCATTAGGTTAATCAATATGCTGCATATGAATGCACGCCAGCATGCACTCAATATGCAGTGTAGACAAAATCAGTCTAGACCTAAGCATGCTGCTGACTCACAGTGTGTTCAGATAGCTAAAAAAAACAAAAGGTAATTCCAGCAAAAGGACAGCACTGTATTTTATTAGTCAGCTCTTTCTGATTTAATAAGTACATCCATGGTTTAATTCTCTTTCAAAAGGAGATCTATTAAGAAAAGTCAAACTATGCAAACATAATGTACCCTGGGCTCACATGTAAGGGCCGATATGAGAATACTAGTCAGAACAGTTTGGACAGGATGTTAATGCAACAACCTAATATAACCAACAACCTAAAATGCTGTTTTGTATGGCTTAGGACGCCGTGTGACTACCCAGAGAACCTGTAATCACTTATCTCCACTGTCCTACCCGTCCACAAGGGACAAGCATCATCATGTACGGGAAGTCTGAAGTCATGACTCTGTGTCAGTCTCTCTATCTCACTTTCTCTGTGTCGCATTCATGGTTATAGAGAACGGAAACCACACACAGAGAATGATAGCGTCTGTGTGTGAGAAAGAAACAGATAGAGAGATACGCAAACAGAAACGGGAAGACTTCACTAGCACTAGTAGGGGGACTGGTTCAAAGATCAAAAAACAGATGTAAGGCGTTTGACAAAACAGCCTCTAAATTGCAAACACATGTGGTCGGAACCAACCCCTCCCTACCCCCAACATCCCCTCCAATACTGAAAACCCATTTCAATATGATCATACTGAACATATTGTACTGAACATATACTGCAACGTGTACTAATAAACTGATCTTAGTCAGAGTTACTATGAAGCATGTGCTCAGACTGTATTTGTATGGACATGATATTTACTGTAAAAGTGAATTAAAATAACACAATGTTTAAAGAAATGTACAATTGCTATTAAGCTACCCTATAGTTTGCATAGCAAATGAAGAGGTCTAATGTATAAATAAACTTATAATGAAAATCTTGGACAGCAAAGACACTTTTCTACAGTGTGGAAGACATTACAAGACAAGACATGACATGTCCCATGTGCTTGGAATTGCTGACTGAACTACTCATACTTTTTTTTTTTTTTTAACTCAAACTGCATGCATTATTCTTAAAGTTCAATAAATATATACATAGCACTTTGCTTAGAATGCAAAAATAAAACATTGTTNACTTTTCTACAGTGTGGAAGACATTACAAGACAAGACATGACATGTCCCATGTGCTTGGAATTGCTGACTGAACTACTCATACTTTTTTTTTTTTTTTTTTTTAACTCAAACTGCATGCATTATTCTTAAAGTTCAATAAATATATACATAGCACTTTGCTTAGAATGCAAAAATAAAACATTGTTTTAAAAAAACAACAGAAAAACATATACACATACATATACACACGTTTGATTAACTCTATACATTAGGCTATATAACTGAATTTATGTATTTATGTAATAAAATTCATTTATACAAGTGTACTTTTAAAAAAAAATTAATAACTGATTATTTAAAAAATAATAATAAGTACTTATTTGAACTGATATGAAACACGCCTACTTTCATTATTTCAAACATTTGTTTGCCATTGTTCTGCTGCGTTCTGAAGCGCGGATTTGAGCGCTTTATTGTTCTAATGCGCATTGTTTGACCTACTGTCTGATACATTTACTATATAATAAACGTATCACTTGACTGTTTGCATAAACATTGTTTCCAAATACCGCGCGTCTCGTTTCCACTACGACAAATAACGCATTTCGATGCAAAGCGTCCTGAAAGCAGAAACACATTCAAACACACACATACCTCAAATGTGTCCTGAGCGATACTTCTCTATAGCAAGTGACTTCAGATGAACCTCAGAAGAAGGAAAGACATCGGTTCATCTCTCCAGTTATGAAGGTGTGTCTGTAAAATCTGGTTTTTCTCTCTTGGAAACAGTTCAGTTGTAGACAGGACCCTTAGAAATGTAAATTAACACTTGGAGTGGGGGGCGGGCGGACAATATGACCCAACGCCTAAGTCACATGCGATGCTCCGCCCATTTCCCCTCATGATTATTCATCGGCAAGGGAGACCCCAAAAACGGACTGGGCGTGGCGCAATGTCGGTGGGCGGAGCTAAGGCTGCAGCGTACACAAAGCAAACGGGAATATATATTAAAGGGATAGTTTAGCCAAACATTAAAATTCTGTTATTATTACTCACTCTCGTGTTGTTCTTTTAGTTTCACAAAGGGAGAAATGTTAATTCTGTCCTGGTTGGTCTGTCCTGGTTGGTTCCATGAGTCAATCTCACTATATAAGTATCATAAATATGCTATATATATAATATTCTGAATATTAAATCACGCGGTAGCATTGTGCTAGGAATAGACTCAAATTTAACTCTTTGGTCATGAATAATATCCATCATGCTATTTACAGAACAGATTCGTCCAGTTCTCGAGTGAACCAATTAGAATCAGTTCATTAAAGATACATTTTAAATTGTTTATCCAGTAAAAGAAGAAGAAGAAAACAAATTTGATGACAGGATTTATCCTTGTGTGACTGCTCCACTACATTCATTTCTAACGCATTTTTCATTCAATTTATTCAAAACACAAACAAGTCATTTAAATAGCAAGCTGTCATAATTTTACTTTGTTCACCGGTTTCTGCGTGGATTATTTAAATTAATCGGCTTAGCAAGGACAGCTGAGTCTGGACCCCAAAAGCCCCACTACCCCCATCAGTCGACGGGATTTCTGCGTTTTTCACCCCCTTTTTCCAGTACAGCCCCGCCCTCGACGGCCCCTCGCTGATTCACGTACTCGTGTGGAACGTGTGCTGTCTGTGTAAAACACCGGACTTCCGGTTGCTGGGGCGCTATGACAGTTGTGTCATACAGAAAGTACAGAAAGAGTAGAATTTCCTGTCAGGTACACACCAAAGATATAGAACAGAGGTGAAGAGCAAAAAATATTCACATGGTAAACATATTTTCTGTAATAAAGAAATAAATAAATTGATTTGTATCAGGTTGTGTAATAAGCTTTCTCTTGTCTGTGCGTACTATTTGCAGACATGTTTACAAGTCTCTAATGTCCAAGTCCAAGTCACTCTCTCATAAAAAGAAATATAATTATTAAAAATTAAATAACAGACTCAATAAATCTTATGAAACACATGTTTCTTATATATAAAATATTTGCCCTTTTTTACATTTAATTTTATGTCCTTTTATGAATGCCTGCTCCCTCAGAACTAGTTTCAGAATGATATGGAATGTAATGCATTCCACTGCCATGCTTCATGTGAGAGATCCTTTATAGAGCTACAGGGGAATGAGTCATAATAACTGCTCCGGAGGTTACCTAGAATTCAGTCCCACCGCTCTTTCGGGGAACATATGTGGACTAGAGGTTACGGGAATTTGGGAGGGGTCTCAGTGTTTGGATGTGGAAAAAAAGCCAGGCAATCCCAAAGCCATTCTTTCGCAATCTCTAAGCCCTAAGAAAATAGAGAGACTCGCTTGGAGGGGAAAAACTCTTTTATTAGTATGTGTTTACATAAGAAGTAGTCAGCCAGATTATTGCATAGTTATTAATTCCAAATCTAAATGGAATCAGATTTGATCAATTTACTTTTTTTGTACATCTGACAGAGAATATTCATTTACAACCTGATATACAACATATGTGGTCTTATAGGCAATAATCAAACCTCTGGCAGAAAAAAAAATACAGGAAGGTCATAGCTAGGTTTTTCAGCTTTATTAGATAATGTGTGCATTATTACTCCAGTCCTGCATTATTAATTTGATATTTTCCTTGCGGTTGATTTCCTGTGACCTCTCTGACCACTTTCAACCTGTTTGCTGTTAAACAGGAAATGACAGTTTTCTGAAACCATGGTAATGACTCTGGCTTCCTCTATTGCAGTGGCCCAAAGGCATCGCTTTGAAGATCAATGCGTACATCCTCGTTTTACTGAACACACCAGTAAGACAGACAACAATTTAATCTTTTTTATTTTTTAAATAAAGGTTTATTATTGGCATCTATGGTTCAATTAAAAACTTTTCCATTGCAGAAAATATTTTTTCATTATAGCAGAAAACTGTTCTTCACACTAAGAAAAACTGGTTCTTTCACTGAAAACTGGCTCTTCTATAGCATCACTGCCAAAACACTCTTTTTTAATATCACTCCTTTAATGATTAGATCATAAAATCTGTGCGTGGGTTTAAAAATCTCTTTACTTATAAATTAACCCAAAAAATGAAAATTCTGTCATTAATTACTCACTCTCATGTCGTTCCAAACAAATAAGACCTTTGTTCATCTTCAGAACACAAATTAAGATATTTTTGATGAAACCCGACAGATTTCTGATCCTGCAGCAATGCAACTGACATGTTCGAGGCCCAGAAAGGTAGTAAGGACATTGTTAAAATAGTCCATGTGACATCAGTGGTTCAACTGTAATTTTATGAAGATACGAGAATACTGTTTGTGTGCAAAGAAAACAGAAATCAGTCTCCGACGTGTGTTCAAGAGAGTACCATTGCACGTGTATGGTGCTGCTGACATAGGAGCCTGCTATCTCTTTCATTTTCATGCATAAATTATATTTAATATATGTTGTTGCACCAACTAGATAATGTCCAAATACAAAATCCCCACTAAAGTCCCCAAACTTCATGTACTTGTGCATGTACAACTGATTAAACTAGAGTTTAAACTGTACCTATGTCTGCTTTGATCAGGTTGGCTAATTGCCGTATATCAGAACGCTGAAAATAAATAGTTATGGCCATATAGTGTATGTCTGTGACCTACTTTGACTGGACTGGGGACGCATTTTACCAAAAAGATTACATCTTACAGGAAAATACGCCCAGAGTGCAGTCATACTGGGAGTTCATCTTTATGCGTTTTCCACTGGAACAGAGCCATCTCTGTTTCAGAGGTTTGACCAACAGCATTGTCATTATGTTCCTCACAATAATGTGCTGTAACAGAATACAGACCTCTAAGATGTCAAAACATGTCAATGTATTTCCGTCAGAACTGACACACATCTGCATTTTAATTGTATTTGCTTATACTTGGAATTATATTATGATGAATTTTATACAATATTTGGAATTAAAAAATCATCTTTCGTGTTCCATGGAAAGAACAGCACGTGTTTGGCCTGACATGAGGGAGAGTTGACATAATTGTCATTTTTGGATAAACAATTGCTTTAATATGGAATGAGGGCATGTTACTTTATGAAAAGTATGCAACATAACATCTGCAAAGAGTTTTTGCAAGAAACTGAGACACCATCTGTTTTAATGAGGCTTGTGTCTGAATCACACTATATCAAATGTACAGAGTCACAGATGTTTGAACGTTAAACACTCTGGGGAAGACTAGGCTCTGGGGAAAATGAAACTGAGTTGGGAATACTTGACTAGATGTGTATATGTATATATATATATCTTACAATCCTTAATTGAGCTGTGCTACCTGATGAGGAAAAGTGTGTCAGTGTGTTGGAAACGCATTGTTGAGTGTTTACAGCATGTGAATGAATGTAGACTATTTGATTGTTCAGATTACAGTTCATTGCATTGTACCACACTGATTTTATGTGTAAAGATTTTTTTCATTGAAAACGCAATGTCTGAAAGCTTTGATGTTACTTTAAAATTCAAAAGCATAAAAATCTTTCCAACATGAAACCACAAGTCAGTCCCATATTCAAACTGTATTTTTATTGGGTACACAGAGAGAAATTAAAAGAAGTAATAAAACAGGGTAACATGAATGCCATGCATATGTTTTACATTTGCAGCTCCACTGTAATTAATATTTGATTAGTTCAGTTCTTTTTATTTATGAAAAAGTCAATGCATGCTGTCAAGTGTAATTTAAACCTAAATGTGTGTATATACTAAAAGTTACTTTTTAAGGACGTTTCTTGTGCTCACAAAGCCTGCTTAGTACTTTGCAAGTACAGCAAAAACAGTACAATTTCGAAATATTTTTACTATTTAAAATAACTGTTTTCTATTTGAATATATTTTAAAATGTTATTTATTCCTGTGATTTCAAAGCTGAATATTTAGCATCATTACTCCAGTCTTCAGTGTCACATGATCCTTCAGAAATCATTCTAATATTCTGATTTGCTGCTCAAAAACATGTATTATTATTATTATGTTGAAGACAGCTGAGTAGAAATCTTTCAGGTTTCTTTAATGAATAGAAAGTTCAGAAGAATAGCATTTATCTGAAATAGATTTTTTTTGTAACATTATAAATGTTTTATCATCACTTCTGATCAATTTAAAGCATCCTTGCTAAATAAAAGTAGTCATTTCTATAATTTCTTTCCCAGTTACAAAATCTTTTTATTTCAGATAAATGCCTATTTTGGGATCTTTCTATTCATCAAAGAATCTTTTTTAAATATTGAAAATAAATTTTGCTTTGAATAGAAAGCAGTTATTTTAAGTAGTAAAAATATTTCACAATATTACTGCTTTTGCTGTATTTTGGATCAAAAAAATGCTTGGTGAGAAAAAGAGACTTTTTCTAAATCTTAATCTGGTAGTGTATTTGAAATGCATTTATTTGTATGTAGAATCAATATGATAATGTAAGCTACATATATTTGTAAAGGTTTATGGGTGCAATAGTATGTGACGTTCAGAAAGCAAATCAGACCTAGATGCCATGCACAGCCCAAAATCAATCAATCAATTGATTATTTTCAAGTGAATATTCTTTCTTCTCTCTCTCTCCCTCTCTTTCCTGTTGTTACCATGAGCGCTGGGCAGACGATGGGCGACTGATGAGGAGCTCAGCCTCTTTTAATCTAATAAACCAACTCTGAGTCACGCTGCAGGATGGGCGGCACCCGCATTTCTGGATGACCCTGCTTGCAGCCCCACTTTGACATCATCATATTATGGCCCTGATGCTGATCATGTGCCAAAATACTGCCAGAATATAATTAAAGGCACTCAAATAAGTGCAATCACAGCTTACCATAAAGTGCTTTCCTCTTCATTTTATTTAACCTGTAGATTCTATAATGGAAAATTACATCTACAGTATGCATTGATCCTGAAATATATTTG
>JAHKKF010525193.1:5425-24615 GCA_019740295.1 Labeo calbasu | reverse complement strand
AAAACACTAAACAATGTCTATTAACATGACTACAGAATGAATAAACTAACAGCTGTTTAAAACAAATGGAAAAAATAATTTACCGAGATAGGACTGGTGGTCCCGAGTGAGGACTGCAGGCGTCTGTGGGTCTCTTTAGAGAGCAGCTGGTTAGGACTGATTCCTTTGAGTCCATTAGAGATCTGTTGGCCGTGGAGGCTGCCAAGTCTTCTCGCTATGTGTCTCAACATGATGACTGTAAATCAGTCTTTTCAAGAAGAACGGCTGTCACTCCAAACCAAATGTAGCAGATGTCTTATTCTTCTGGACAGGACTCTAAATGTCCAGAATAAACGCGATTTTCTTGTACATGATGCAATGAACTGAAGGCTTTTCCACCTCCCAGATTTCCACACACGTTGACTGTCAAAAGCAACAGAGCACAAGCGCTAGCCGCTTAGCTCTTTTTAATATAAACCGAAAAACGTTGGAATACGAATCCTACATACGTAAGAAAGTCTTTACCAATTAGTTAACAACAGAATATAGTACAGAACGACAGCTAAATTTAAGGTGAAAATACAAGATCAGGCGGTGAACAGAGTGACTTTCAGACTCCATCGGTGATTGGCCAGTTCATGCACGCGGAGTGGAAGCGCGTGTCATTCTAACCACGTGACGCTGATACGTACGTCTGATTGGTGGGATGAAGTTATAACATCCTGTGTGTCTGTTGCCACAGCAACTTTTTGGTTCCCGTGCTTTCAGCTCAGTGCTGGAATTTACTCTTTGTAATTGTACTCTTAAGTAGTTGTTTACCTGCCTGTGATTTACAATGTTTGGTCGAGAGGCGCGGCGTTCAAAAAACAAGTTTGTGCAGAGAGAGAGGGACAGAATAAGGGTACAGAAATGCTGTTTATCTTTTATAACTGTACAGTCTCAATAAGGCATTACAAGTAACGCGCGTTACGTAATCAGATTACGTTTTAAAGTAACTAGTAAAGTAATGCATTACTTTTAAATTTACAACGAAACATTTTAGTGACTTTTTCAAATAAGGAACGCCAGCTTTCCAATTTATTCACTGACATCTCTGTCCTGTACAGAGGCAGAGCCACTTCCTTCAGACTGAGGCTTAATTTATTTCTGTTTTTGTGTGAACTGGTAACTTTCACCAACACTGGTAGTAGTACTAGTAGTAATAAAACACCTTAAACTGATCAAAAGTTACAGTGACAGACATTGATCAGAAGCGACATACTGTTACAAAAAGATTTATATTTCAAATAAATGCTGTTCTTTTTAACTTTCTACTTCTTAATTGTCACAAAAACATGGTGGCACATCTGTTTCAGTTGTGATAATAATAATAAATATTTCTTGAGCAACAAATCAGCATATTAGAATGCAGTTTGGGGGAAGTTACTGTTAAAAGTAATGCATCACAATAAGGCATAGAAAAATACTCCATAAAAATGTTTTAGTTTGGAAACTGTGAAGGACAAAAGTGAAATTCACTCACAATTTCTTTCATGGGGACAGGAAAGGTGTCAGTGAATAAATGGAAAAACAAAGTAACTTGCATTACTTGTTTGAAAAAGTAGCTCTGTTTTGTTGTTCATTTAAAAGTAGTGCATTACTCTACTTTACTTGAAAAAAGTAATCTAATTGCATAATTCCGGTTACTTGTAATGCGTTACTCCCAACACTGTCAGAATGATTTCTGAAGGATGACGTGACACTAAAGACTGGAGTAATGGCTGCTGAAAATTCAGCTTTGCCATCAAAAATAAATTACATTTTAAGTATATTAAAATGTGTATACTTATACATAATAACATACATTTATTTTTCATTAAATTCATTTGAACAGTATGTAGCACATATTAAAATGTGTAATTTAAGTTTTCTGTATTATTATTTATATCAGGTTTAAACCCCTTACACAGTTACGTGTGTATATGTTTATGTTTCTTTTTCTAATAGAAAGATGAAGATATCACTGACAGAACTGCTGAGCTGGACAGGTGTGCTTATCCTAATTTTATAATCTTCAAGATTTCATCAAATTTAAAATAAACATAAACATAAAATGAATATGAACAACTGCAGTATTTCATGTATGGGTAATTTAAACTCTTACATTTGGAGTTGCAGCCGTGAATGCCCTGGACTGATGTTCTTGTTTCAGAATGAAGAGTGTGCTGTTGAAGGCTGAATTTGAAGTTCTTGGCCTTAATTATTGTGAAAAAGCACTGAAGCGCAGAGAGAGGACGCAACAAAGAGAGATGGAGTTGTGGAACACCTCACTATCTCTGGTAAGTATACAGACAGTTCTGCTTTTATGAGGCATTCTACTGTTTATCGGAAAGTTTGATACAGGTTGTTGAGAATGCCTTTGTTTCTTCAGTTGCAATAACAGTATATCATCAGTAGAGGGTAGTATAAGAACACGAGCGTAAAAATAAATTGAAACGGAAAATACGGTAGTTCTGTTGCAAGCCGAATTTTGCCAAATTTGTCCAGTCTCGGGTTCCTCATAATATTTTTTAAGTGAGCAGGTTTATTTAGTCCAGCTATAAAGAAAGACAATAGCCTACAGGGTAACATTTTAGAATACAGATCCGTCATTAGTGAATAACTACACAGGAACAAATGACTAATGCACTGTTAACATTCTAGTAGCTACTGCTGACTAACAAGAAATTCTGATTAACGAATCAGTAAGTAAAAGTGCTCAGTTGAAAGTAGGAGTTCACTATTAGCTAATCAGTAACTACTATTTTTAGTACTATGGTCCAAAGAACTACTAAGAACTACTATCCACAGGTTCATAATTAATGTAAATGACGCAAAATGTATAATTAATTGTAAAGTAAAGATCATGGTAACCCACTAGTAATGACTTGAGTAATACCAAATACTTCAGAAGGAGTTACTAATTTTTTGGATCCGTATTCTAAAGTGAAGATCATGATAACGCTCTAGTAATGACTGAAATCATAGTAAGCTATTGAGTTATATGTGAGGTTTCGGATAGTAATGACTCAAGTGTTACTACATACTTCAGAAGAAATTACTAATTATTTGGATCCGTATTCTAAAGTGAAGATCATGGTAACCCACTAGTAACGCCTCAAGTGTTATCAAAGCCATCAGAAGTATGACTATTTTAATGACATTATTCATTACTAAGGAGTTGATCTTCACTTTAGAATAGGATCCAAAAAATTAGTAATTCCTTCTGAAGTATTTGGTCATTACTAGTGTGTTATCATGATCTTCACTTTAGAATTAATTATACATTTTGCATTATTTACATTAATTATGAGCATGTATATAGCAGTTCTTAGTGGTTCTCTGAGAGGTATGAAAAAATAGTAGTTACTGATTAGCTGAGAGTGAACTACCATGTTCAACTGAGCACTATACTTATTGATTCGTTAATCAGAGTTTCTTATTAGTTAATAGTAGTTACTAGAATGTTAATAGTGTGTTATTCATTTGTTCCTGTGTAGTTATTCACTAATGACAGCTCTGTATGTTAAAGTGTTACCGACTACAGTACCTGCTGTAAGTAACCCTTACAGTCACAGATACTCAAACAGTTGCATAAGACAAACAGCAGGTGTCAAATGAGTAATAAAGTTTGGAAAGAATGATCATTTGAATCCCAGAAGGAAGTCAAAGGTAATCCTGATAAAGCCTTCAAATAGGCTATGTTGTAATGCTTTTGTATACTTTCGATTCCATAACAAACAGAATTATCTTGAGGGCTCATCCTTATTGCACCAGTCTAACTCGTATCACAGCAAACTCACAAGAATAAATGAAAGAAGAGAGAGCTGGATCAAACGAACCATTACTAGGGCGACTGTGCCAAATTTCAGTGCTTGCTGAACTGTTGTTCTCCGTTTTTAAGGTTAATGCATTTCAAATGTATGATAAATTTCCATTTGAACTGGAAATATACAAAATACATGCCAGTGAACCATAAATGTGACATATTGTTAATTAAATAATGGCAGTTATTATTATATAATAACATTTAATAACAAACTCGGCAAAGTCAATTTTTGTTTAAATGCTTTTATTATTATTATGTACTTTATTGTTTAATATTTGTTATATGAAACATTATAAATCCAACAGCCAGTTTATTAGTATCTAAAATGTTGGCATTAGTTGGATTTGTTGTGAATCAGCCTTAAGCCATCCAGTTCTACCCGTGTTTACAAAAGCTCTATTATATACCACACCTTCTCAGTAGTTGTCTCAGCTTTTTGTGTGGTATTTGCTTTAAAAGAAGATTCAAATATTGCTTTGACTTGTAAATGTTGTCGATACTGATGGGAGCAGGAAAAGGTTGTTATATCCTGTGGGGTGTTTTTACAGGTCCGGAAAGAAGCGTTGCGCAGGATGCTGGAACAGGAGAGACAGCTGCACATCAGAGAGCTCAGCAAGATCGGTCTGGCCATTTATCAACAAAGAACATAATCCGTAAATCATTAAAAACACTCTGAACCCACACATTCATTGCTTTATATATATATACATTTACTATATACATTGTTTGTACAGTATGACAGTTCAAACTTTTTTTGTTTCCTCTGTCATTACAGACACAGCTGTTCAAAAGTTTGAAAGAAGTCTCTTGTAGTAATCAAGGCTGCATTTATTTGTTCAAAAATACAGTAAAAACTAATATTTTGAATATTACAATTGTAACAACTGCTTTTTATTTTAACATATTTTAAAATGAAATTTATTCTTGCAATGGCTACATTTTTAGCAGCCATTAAGCCAGTCTTTATACACAATAAATCATAATATGCTGATTTAGTGCTTAAGAAACACTTCTAATTTTTTATTTCAGGATTCTTTGATGAATAAAAAGTGCAAACAATTATTAGAAATAAAAATCTTTTATAAATGTCACTTTTGATCAATTTAATGCAACCTTGCTCAATAATAATTTCTTTGTAAAAAAATAACATCTTATTGACACCACGCTTTTAAATGCTGTCAGAGTTGGAAATGACTTGAAAAAAGTGTCTTTTTCCAAAAAAAAATGTACGTACAGTAACATGTGAAAGTTGTGAATAATTTTAACAAAATAAGAGAGATCATACAAAATGCATGTTATTTTTTATTTAGTACTGTCCTGAGTAAGATATTTTACATAAAAGATGTTTACATATAGTCCACCAGACAAAAAAAAATGGCTGAAATTATTAAAATAACCCCCTTCAAACCCCTTTGCATATGTGAGCCCTTTCCAGCAGTTACTGTATGATTTTGAGATCCATCTTTTCACACTGAGGACAACTGAGGGACTCAAACACAGCTATTACAGAAGGTTCAAACATTCACTGATGCTCCAGAAGGAAACACGAAGCATTAAGAACCAGGGGTGAAAACTTTTGAACAGGATGATTTTTCTTATTTTGCTGAAATATAATTTATTTCCATTTAGTACTACCATTCGGAAGCAACAGAAGATACTTGCATGTTTCCCGGAAGACAAATGAAGTACAATTTACATTGATCTACAAATTCAAAAAGTTTTCACCCCCCGGCTCTTAATGCATCGTGTTTCGTTCTGGAGCATCAGTGAATGTTTGAACCTTTTTCAATAGTTGTGTTTGAGTCCCTCAATTGTCCTCAGTGTAAAAAGATGGATCTCAAATTTATACAGTCACTGCTGGAAAGGGTTCAAATATGCTGAAAATTCTGCAGGACCTGGAGGACTTTTTTGAAGAACAGTGCTCAGTTTAACTGTTCAGAACAATGGACTCATGAACAGCCATCACAAAACAATGAAACTGTCGTAGATCATTCAGGTAACCACACACAATATTAAGAACCAAGGGTTTGTTGTTTTATTAATTTCAGCTTTTTTTTTTTGTCTTGTGGAGAATATGTAAACATCTTTTATGTAAAGTATCTTACTCAGGACAGTACTAAATGAAAAATAACATGCATTTTGTATGATCTCTCTTATTTTGCTAAAATTATTCACATTTTCAGGAACTCTGCAAGCGGTTGCCAAACTTTCACATGCCACTGTATGCAAATCGTATAATATCCAAGGTACATATTTCTAGTAATTGTGCAGTTTTTTTCTCATATTGTCTTTTCAAAAAGTTTTGGAATATTTGTCCCCTCTCCAAAATTGTCACCCCAGAAACACAGTAATATATAATTTAATTAGAAGCGTTATATTGACCTATTAAGAATTTGCTTACATCTACATTGTAAAATATATATATATATTTATTGTTTTATTAAACTTTTTTGAGAGGTAAATCAATAACATCTACATTTTTAACAATATTTCAAGTGTGATTTTTGAGATTTGTTGTATTTGGAATCCAGTTTTTCTTTGTGAAAGGCAAAAAGTTGATCATATTGATAAGTTAAGGATTAGTTTGAATATACATGGAACCATACACCATCTTAGTTGATAATTCAGTATACTTTATTTTTGACAAAACATCCCATGTTTCAGTAGTGACTGCACATTTCAGTAGCAACCACATCACATTACAGAATTTTAACTTGCATATTAAACCACTAAAAATGTACATAACTGTACTAAATTTTTGTTTATTTCCCCAGATTTGAGAATTATGTGTTTCATTTTTTCACTACCGAATCAGTGATTACATGTTTTGGTCATGACTGTTTCGGTAGTGACAAATTTATGAATAACCAGAGATGGGAAGTTACGAAGTACAAATACTTTGTTACTGTACTTAAGTAGATTGTTCTGGTATCAGTACTTTACTTCACTATTTCTTTTTCTGACTTCTTTTTACTTCTTACATTTTTACACAAATATATGTACTTTCTACTTGTTACATTTTCAAACTAGGCTCGTTACTTTTGATAACAAATCTCTAATAAATCATGGATCGGTTAGTCTTGGCTGGCAACGCGATTCAGCTCACGCGCGCTCCGCGTCTCCGCCGAACGGTTTTTATCAGAGTAATCAATGCAAGTGACTCGAGAATGGAGTGGAAGCGCCCGGGTGGAACATAGAGGCAAAATTCCTGACCTGTTCAGGACTTAAAGTGCAGGTCAGTTTCATCTGTAAACAGGCTGCTAAAAGTTGCTAGCAGTTTAATGCTCAACTAAGTAAACAAAGACAAAACTACAGCAGTAGTACTATAAGTGAAATTAAACTAAATTATTTTACAATTAATACTGTAATATGTTCAGAGGGAGCTAGGGCAGATAACAACACAACTTTACGAAAATTAAAATGAAAATCCATTACTATAGTTAAACCATAACCACAAATGAACCATGAACTAGTCTAACCATGAGATGTGTAGTAAAACTATGGTTGTAAATTAAAAGAGACTGTAATCAATCCGCCCAAAAAAAAAAAAAAAACAACAACAACAACACATGGTTACTATACTTTTACTATAATAATGTGACGTTGTGTAGCAGGCAGGTAGATGAAGATTGGAGAATGAAGTTTTAAGCAATAAGATTTTAATAATAACTGAAAAACAGACCCATAAGGAGTACACACACACACACAAATAAGAACTAAGACTACTGGAGAACTGAGGGTTTAAGAAGGGGAGCAATCAAAGGAACTAACAAGTTAATTAATAAACAGGTGAACAGAATAACAATCAGGAAAAAAATGAAAACTAGGTCACAGGGAAACAGGCCAACTGAAAAATAAACATCCCTGACAAATAAACCATGGTTCATTTTGATAAGAGAAAAATATGACTCATGATATTGCAATAACATGTTCAGTATTAGGATTTTTCTGTAAAGATATTGTTGTGATGTAATCATTATTGTACTAATTTTGACATTTAGGCAATTAAGAAAATATAGTTTTGTTAAATCTGTAGTATTTAAGCCATTTTAAGATTTAAAAAAACAACACCTGGTCATAATGTGATAATTTAAATTGAACTTAAATAAAACTGTTACCGCAAATAGAATATAATGAGGCGGTTGTTTTGCAAGAAGGTGGGGACAGTTCTGCTCATAACTGTAAATGGCTGATGGGAAAAATGACAGGTACAAGAAAATTAGTGCAAAAAGCAAACACGCACAAAGTGAGATGCAGAGAGAAACAACGAGACTGAAAAGAAAAATGGAAGAGAAGGTGCAGTTCAAGAGAGAGCCTTTTTCTTATTTTGCACGGTCCCAGCCTTTATTTAAATGTGACCCTGGACCACAAAACCAGTCAGTCGAAATTGAGCTTTATACATCATCTGAAAGCTGAATAAATAAGGCTTCCACTGATGTATGGCTTGTAAGGATAGGACAATATTTGGCCGAAATATAAATATTTGAATATCTGGAATCTGAGGGTGCAAAAAAATCACTCAGAAATATTGAGAAAATCACCTTTAAAGTTGTCCAAATGAAGCTCTTACTAATGCATATTACTAAACAAAAATTAAGTGTTGATATATTTACAGTAGGAATTTTACAAAATATCTTCATGGAACATGATCTTTACTTAATTTCCTAATGATTTCTGGCATAAAAAATCAATAATTTTGATCCATACAGTGTATTTTTGGCTATTGCTACATATATACCCCAGCGACTTAAGACTGGTTTTGTGGTCCAGGGTCACAAATGTGATGGCCATACAAAAAAATAGGGTTGTCCATGGTTTAAGAATTTGTTGTGTGTGTATGGGATGGCCTGGATGAGTATGACATTTCCTGGCCTGAAATTTTGCCTCCTGTTCTACAAGGAGTTTGTTTAGCCTTGATACATTCATTAGCTAACAAATTTAAAATTTTAAGTTATTTCGTATTAATGTGTCAGTATGACGTGGGATCCAGTTACCAGCGTGACACTAAAACAGATCGTAGTAATGGGTACTTTTTACTAAAGTACATGTCTAAACCCATATCTAAGTAAATAAATTATTAAATAAAGTGGTAAAAACTCTCAAAAAAGTGTGATTAATTGCAGAAGAAAGTTCTTTAAAGTTACATAGATTTTTCTGATTTTGTAACACATTTACGTCAAAATGACGAAGCCAATCTGCTCGCCATGTAGCTTTGAAAGAGAGGGACACATAAATAGTTCCTGAACATAAATTTAGGGTAGTTAAAATCAGTCTCAGCCAGTGGACTAAAACATACACTGTTGGTAGTGACAAGAAAATGCAGGACACTTTTTTTTTTTAACAAAGTTTTATAATTTACAAATTTAATTTTTTTAAGCTTCACTTTTTAAAAGAAGCAAAAATATACTTATAAAAACAAAAATAGAAAAAACAAAGAAACAAAAATGATTTCAATATCATTTTCAGAAGTTGAAATTTAGGTTTCAGGACAGCCACCTCCCAACTGAAAGTACCAATTAAATGATGATTATATATGTACTTACTTATATTTTAAATATTACTGTGGGTTTCAATAGATACTGTGGGTTTCAATAGATAATAGAAGGATCTTAGTAAACTAAGATTTGAATACTTAAATGCTTTTTAAATGTGTTTTTTAGTTGTGGGACAGCAGCTTGGACAGCTACAATTGTAGTAAAACTCATCACATAATTAATTTTCATAAGACAATTCATCATGTATATCGTGACAAAGTGAAAACATTAACTGGAGGGGAAAAAGCTAAATCACAGACTACGAATTTAAAAGACTAGCCTTTAAAAAAGGCAAAATCCTGAGCAAACAGAATAACAATCATTAAAAATACATTTTTTTATTTTTTTAAACTTGAAAATGTACAGCCATCTGAAAACGTTCCTGTTTTTAATTATCAGGAATTACAGGTTCCTGTTGTGGCTGTTGGAAGGTCTATTGTTGCGCATATTATTTTGAAAGGGTGGGTAAACACTGTTCACATTAGAACACATTTGTGTCTCCTGTTCTAACAATACACAGTTAAATTACCATGAGAAACGACAGCATCATTTGTACTGTAACTATGCACAGGCTCCCACCTACAAGATCCTTTAAGCAACTTCTTCAATCATAAAAACAAAGGGTAAATTTCAAAAACCTGGTGACTTAAAGGCTTACACATATGGAAATGGCATGAATGTGGATAAACAAGTTAACAAAACCGAAGAATGAGACTATTTGGCACTTAGACAAATGCACCTTTCTCCACTTAGTTCTACTGCAAAGCTCACAATCCCAGAAAGTGCTAATAATTCAATTAAATCTTTCAAATACCTGATGGTTGTTCAACTACATGATCTTTAACACTCTGACAAAAAAAACGTAATTCTTCATCTAGTCTGCCTTTTTATTTTTTAAATGACCAGAATAGACACACCCCATCCTTTAACCCTCACGGATCCAGTCTAGCCAACTGTTTGCAGAACGGAACACTACACGCCTAATTCTCCAAAATATTTTCAGTTTATGCCACAGATACACAAAGCTCAAGTGAAATGATGCAATACAAGAAGGTTAAGCACTCTACTCTAGGTCAAGTTACACAGTATGATGAGCAAACAGACAATTTATTACATATGTACATAAGCACATACAATGGAAGCATATAATGAACAATGAATTGAAATAACAAAGAAATGTGCACAGAATAACCATGCTGGCAAATTAAAAAAAAAAAATTAAAATTGTTTCCAAAAAAAGAGGCTTTTTCACACATTTCTTCAGTATACATTTATTTTGTGCACTGTTTATAAGAAAGCATATCTTATTTGATGAAATAACATATTTAACAGTCAAAAGAGGGGGGTTAAGAAAAAAAAAGAAACTGTACACAGTTCCATTCAGAACATTTTTCCTGAGCACTCCAATGGAATTCAGAAGTTCCTTCACTAAGCTTCTTCACAGCGCACCTGCGCACAACTTCCTGTAAACAGACAAGCAAAAAGACTTGTTGAAGAAGATCCTGATTTGTGACCTTTGACATTAAAAACAGCACAATTACAGACCCTTTTCACATTTCCGGGGTTCTCATAAGCTGAAGTCATCATAGATAACTTATATAGTTGTGAATGGAAACAAAAATCTTGTGGCTGAATGAGAGAAAGTTGCCAAATTTGTCACCAAACCCTTAGCCATTGTATTAAGGTGTATTACACAACTGCGTGAAGGTTACTCTGTGTCTGAATGGAATTCAGCGTAAAGGCACAATAAAAGCCAGACTAAATTATGCCTGCTCACACTCACTTCAGCCCCAAGTATCAAATTATACAGTTGTAACTGCAGTGTAAATGCCACCTCTGAGCAGCTAACAGTGTGTAAATTCACCTAAATGCCACCTCAGAAGTGCTTCTGTGCCACCTTTGCAGTGTAAATGTGGCATTAGACTCACTTAAGTCTAATTTACATTGCAAGGGTGGCACAACCGCACTTCTTAAGTGGCATTTAGGTGTCTTTATACACTGCTTGATGCTCTATTAGGTTTCATACCATCTTATTTAAAGGAATAAATTCAAATCAAACATTCTTACTTTGGCTCCTCCAATGTAACATCCACAAATTTGCAGATCTTTAAATCCCTCTCTAGAATTTGCTGTTTCAGACCCTCAATCTCTCCCTCAGCTTTCTTCCTCTCGGCTTCTTGGTCATCTGCAGAAAAACACGGGAGAGCGTGAGACAAAAATTATGACAATGAGCATTGACATCAACAAACCTTCTGACAATAAGAACCCTAAAAATACCCATATTTACCCTTTACTTTCTGAAGTGCTTCTTTTGCGTCATTGCTCTGCTTCTCTAATTTACCCTGAGATGGAGAGAGAGGCAGAGGAGAACTGTGTGAGAACACTTACATGCTTAGGGGTACAGTATGGGTGGAAAAAACTGTAACACAGGGCTCAGTTTAACAGAGAACACTGTAATAGATCTGTCACATGACTTGATGTGCGTAATTGCAGTCAAATGTACACTGATGGAATGTAATACAATAATGTAAAGAATCCTTAAACATCACAGACTGACCGTTTCAACTATCATGAGACTCAGAGATGAAATATACTGTATTTTAGGCATCATAAGTAGAGCAAAAGACGCCTAAAAATACACTACAGTTCAAAAATGTAGGGTGGAATTATTCCTGTGATTTCAGCAACCATTACTGCAGTCTTCAGTGTCACATGATCATGTGAAACATTTCTTATTATTATCAGTGTTGAAAACAACTGTACTGACGCAAAACTTTGAAACGCTAATGTAAATGAGTGATTTTTAATATATAAAATACTTCCAAAATCATCTGGTTTACTGGTAAGCTGACTATTGTTTATGTACCACTTATGAAGCTGCAAAACTGGAAATACAATTTTTTAGACATTTCTGGTGCAGTAAGTGCAACGGAATTTAATGTGTGAATGCATTTATACCTTCATTCAACGCATTCAACTACAAACCAACCCTGCCCTATTTACAAACAGTTACTGTATGTCCCAAAACTGGATGCAGTTGCAGCATCATAACATTAAATGTAATCATATAGTGTGCAAATATAACCATACTTTGCCATAAAGTAAATCTTTTGGGTAAACTTTTGTTCCTAAAACACTGTTTATTGCTTATGCCTTTGGGTGAATTAATATTTGAAGCATATAACATGTCCATGAACTTAAAATGTAGGTTTAAAATGTATATGAATGTATAATCAGGTTTCATTTTACCTCTTGAATTCACTTTCAGTCCTGTGGTTTGACAAATTATGTACAAGTACAAATATTACATACAGGCCTTCATTTAAAATCATATACAAGCCACACATACATTACTTTTTACTAAAGGTTTTAAAAAGAAATGAATATTTTTATTTAGCAAGGATTCATTATATATATATAAATACATAAATATATGGCTGATGAAAATTCTGCATGGCCCTTCCAAAAATATAATTACTTTAAAAACATATTAAAATAGATAGAAGTTCTTTTAAATTGCAATTATATTTTACAATATTAATTTTTTACTATAGGCTTAAACAAATAAATGTGGCCTTGGTGAGCATAAGAGACTCCAACGTATTGAACAGTACTATAAAAACGTATACTAAAATGCAATGGAATATACCATGACGTAATATGGAATATTACATGTCAAGCCGCAGGACATTAGCTTCTCAAAAGTATTTTGTGTCACCTACTCTCATATCAGAAACAAAAGAGCAAAAAAAGAACCTGCTATGCGTAAAGGCAGAGAAAAATTCAGCACGAATAAACTAGATCAAGCTGTGATCGATCTCAAGTGAATGAATCAAAATGCATCCGATTTAAAACGGAGAATATGGAAAGAAAAATCACTGGACAGTTCTACTGCTTTGAGATTATTTACACTACCTTCTCAGCTTGGCAGGTGCCTAGTTCCTTTTCAGAATCAGTATTGCTTTTCTTGATGTCGTCCTTTTGTTTTTTAAGTTGATCCCTTTGTGTGATCAGAGGATTAAGCTTTTTATTCATCTCTTCCACTTTTGTCTTGGCTGCCACGATTCCATCTTCCTTCAACTTCACCTGTTCCCCGGAAACAGCAATGCGTGTTTTCAGGTTGCGGATGTTGAGCTCCTGTTGTATGGCCTGGTAGATTATAACTAGCAGCGCACAAAAGGCCAGGACGACCATTGCCGATATGGCTCTCATCCTGAAGGAGAAAGAAAGAAGTACAGCAGACTAAAGAAGTTCCTCGGGGAAAAGTTGATTTTGTTTTCTTTCTCTCTCTCTCCCTCTACTCGGTTCTCATGGCAGATGCGTCAACGCTGTTGACTGAAACCGACTTGACTCCTTGTTCTGTCTTCCTGAAAAGTTTTTGCTTTAAAACAGTGACAGATAAGCCTGCCTTACCTGTACAACTGGATGTCTGGGTTTAGCAAACAAGTGTATCTGCGTGTGTCAAAGAGAGAGAGAGAGAGAGAGAGAGAGAAACCTCAACTTCCTTGATACTGTTGCTGTGATCTCTGACCAACTTTTCCACTATCTCCACCCACCTTTGTTTTATCAAAGCAAACAGGAAAACAATATAGCAGAATACACATCAACTCTCAACATTTTTTGGTGTTTGTTCCAATTCTAGAATATAACAAGCTGTTCTTCTTTATCTCCTACACAAACAGCTCAAATAGGGGACTTAAGGTTTACAGGTGTGGCATTATAAAGCTCATCAAAATTCGTCAATCATTACAACGTGGTTAAACAGGATGGACCGGAATATTCTAATTTGCATGCCCAACCAACATGCCGTCAAAGTGCATGTCGTCTGAGCGTCAAAACCCTTGTGTTTTTTCTCTAAGCCACGTTTAACAGGTGCTCACCTAGTACGTTGAGGTTTCAGTGCTCTACTGTGAAGGCTTGGCTCGACAGATGTGAAAATGATTTTGTCCATCATACTTGGGTTTCAATTCAAATGACAGGTTTCAAGCGTAGCCAAATATAATTTCTTCGATATCTGGCAATATCGTAAGCGACGTGAACATGCGTCGTTCACAGAACCAGTTGGCATGCGTCCTCGAGTCAACTCACTGGACCGACTCAGTAAACGGAGAATCGTCGGGTTAATAAATGACGACTGCCTTCTTCTTGATTTTTATGCCGGTTGGCATTTAACTTTTAGACGACAGATGAGAACTCCACCTCGATACCACTTAAGTTACATACAAACAAACAGTTTTATGCTTTAAAAAAGTGAATAAATATCTAAAATTCCCTTTAACTCTGAAAAATGAAACGAGTTTTGATCCTGGCTCCAGCCAGTGTTCTGGGAATGTATGCAAATTAGTCCATATTTAGATAATGCCTCAACTTACAATATTTCAGAAAAGCAAACAATTCTGTAGAGTAAACTGTGATAAACCTTTGCGATATCTGGAGAACATATGGTGATATTCGTTAATTTTTTACCTGCCGCGCCAACATTTCCAACCAGATGTAAATCACTTTCAATAAAGGTAAATTATATAGGCCTATAGGTTGTAAATGACGTAATACACATTTTTATGCGCTGAATCAGCTTAACTGGGCCACATGAAATTACAACAGCGTTAATACAAATACAGTCAATAAAAACTCTAGCATATGGCTTTTGGAGTAGGCTAATGATGTAAATATAAGTGCTGAATCATTTTAAGCGGTTCTTTGAAATGAACGGTTCGAAAGAACCGAATCAGGGGAATGAGTCGGACGCATGTCGTACGTCACCGCACGTGACCGCCAATGAGTTCGCGGGGTGGGCGTGGCTTTTCATAGGTGGGGTGTGATACCTGTAGCGACGTTTCCACTCTTCTCAAGCACCACTCAGGTGAGCAGGGACCTGCCGACCGTTAAAACATCAGACCAGGAAGGAAGCTAACTGAGGATACTTTTATTTACCTAGTTTCCAGTTGCATTAAGGAATTAAGTTGAACTTAAGTGATAACGTATTTAAAAAATCTGTGGTAAGGTCACGGAGAATACACTGCGTTTTGTTCTTCAACATAATGCTACAGTCTTGTGGGAGGGGCTAGGTTCAGCGACAGGTAACTTTGATTGTCGGTACACCTGCTTGCGAAAGACAGGTTGTCGGTCCAGCTTCCTCCTGAGTCCTCCATCATGAAGTTTCCTGCACTGCTGTTGGGTTTTATTTTGGTGTGTAGTTTGGGTATCGCTGGCTACATCCATTCCAGACGTAAGCAGGAGATCCAGTTGAGTAAACAGGCTTCATTTCTAGACATTAAGTTCAGAGTGACTAGAGATGTTCTGGGAGAATACCAAGATCAGATGGTCCAGTCCAACACACTGATGGAAAAGACTAAAAAAGAGCTGGATACTCTAACCAAAGACGTATCTGTAGCCAAGACCTTCATAGATAAGAAAAAAGGTGACGTTGCTTCATGTAAAGGAGACAGGGTAAGTTGTTTAATGATTTGTTTTTATATGCTGTCAGATATTAGTATCTTGTAACCGACTGTATGCCTTCAAATCCAGTGCCTCAAATGTAGGCCTGTATGACACCTGTGATTATTATAACTTGTCTAACTTTTTTCTTCAGAAACGATTAACAGATGAAACTGCTGCTTCAAATTCAGAAAAGAAGCATATCCAGAGTGAGTTTCCGTCTCTTTATTTTCACTTTTAATAGGAAGACAGTTCTGACAATTGTAAAGAGTAATGTTGATGTGGAAACACAACTACTGTTTGTATCTCATTGTAACTCAGATTAGCTAGATTGTTCAGTTATAGTAAAGCCCATAAAAAAATACTGCCTCCCTACGGTAATGAATGCAAAGCCGGATAATACTACTGATGTATATTGTTAGTCATTGTTGAGCATTGGAATTGCACAACTGGAGTGCAAGGTGCTGACAGCACAGAATTACACTAATTACACTTATTGTTTGCTGTCATTGTTTGTAATCTCCTTGCCTCCGAATACAAGAAATGATGAAATCTATAATATGTATAAAAAGTCTATTTATGAACATTATATCCACTTTATTCTCTAACATGGAAGTAAGCCTAAGGGTGAGATTTCTGGTTTATTAGCTGCTATAGGGAAATAACGAGAAGAGCAACTACGGTAAAACTGTTTGCACTGCAAACCAGTTGCTCATAATTATAATACATTAAAATAACATGGTAAGACACACCAATTCAAGCAGCAAAACAAGCTGTTTTGTACAGCTAAAAATAGCTGGACGCAGATGAGACCGGAAGCCAGACCGATTAAGTTTACAAATGGCCATGCCTGCTTTTAAGGGACGAAAAAGTTATATTTAATTAAGTTAATTAAAAAATACACACACATACATACCTTTTTCTGTTTTCTGTTCGCAGGTGAGTTTGTCAAGGAGCAGTCCCAATGGGCGACAGAGTTTGAATCTCTAAAAAAACAATTGGACCAGCAGAGCACACTTTGCAAGTACATCGACAAGAACTCTGAGGAAGGAAGGTGAGTACATTTGTAGAGCTATTTGGTATAAATGTCCAGTCTCATTGGACCATCAGATAAAGTTAAAAATAGAGGCAGAACTTGTTGATTTGTCATTGAGAGTCACTGTGTGTAGTGTTCAGTGTAAGGCTGTAGGATCATGGGTTAAAGTACTCTTCAGACTGTACATGTTTGACAACATGAAGCTTTTAAATAAGGATTTGTGTAAATTTATGTATTTTAACTTTTAATATGTAAAATTAAAACACTCTTTTTTAAAATTTAATTTAATTTAAGCGTATTTCTGCTGAGCATTAACAATGCTCCTTTACTTTTTCCAAGGAAACTGTGTAACATAAGTGAAGAGCCACAAAAGCCTAAGGAAATTCCAGCGGAAAAACCCAAGGCAGAGGTACCTAAAGCTGAGGAACCAAATGCTGTAGAGTCAAATGCTGAACAGCCAAAAGAAGATGTGAAGTGAAGAAAAACGAAGTGGATGAATATGTGTGTGTTAGGGAAATGGGGAACAATACCACGTCAGCTGGAGAATAGCATTGGACGATCAACTAAACCTGCACATCTTGCTCGGGTTGATCTTCAGCATTCCTCAGGCATCCCTGAAATAAAAGACACACGCATTTATAACCTATGCACACACAAACTTTGGGTTCAAGGTTTGACTGACAACACCACATGAGGTCTGTCATATTCCTGCTCTGTTTTCTGACAAGTAAATGTGTGGTTAATGAGGAATATGGGATGATGCATTTGTATATACCAATTGCATTTTGATGTCCACTTTACCCACAATTAAATTATGAAAAACATCTATTTATTTTTTTTTTTAATTCAGTTTTCTTTCAGAAAAATCAATGTTGGGTTGCTGTGCTTTCTGGGTGTGTTTGTCTTTTTAGGATTTCTATATTTTCCCCACTGTAGTTTACCTTGCCCCCATCACAGTGTCATTCTGACTCTCCCTCAGGCTCATGCGTACGTCCCGCTTGTATCGACCAATGGGAAAACTCTCACCCTGTTACTGTCACTCCCAATCATGCTCACTCGGCTCATTATGCAGTCCTCACAACAACCAATATGAGTCTTCAGTGGAGCAGAAATCCAGTTAGGAAGTTGAAAGAGTAGCTTACACTTGCTCCTGCTGTTGTTATACGTTTTGGGTTAATTTTGAAATATTGTGATGTTTGATGTAAAATAAAAATAAAATCAGAGTACGGTTGGACATTTCTTTTTATGTATTCTTCCAGTAAATGGGCATTTGCTGCTGTGTAAAGCTATTTGCTATTTGCTTGTATAGTCATTGTCTTAATCTGCTCTTTATCTTACTCAAACACAATGTCTTGTCACTGTCTTCACCTTAATTGGTCATTCTAGGCTGTTTAACCAGTTTGATGGGTATGTAAAAACACAGTTTGTTACCATTAGTGTTTCAGGTGAAATGAAGTTTGTATTGGACTGTGCAGCACCTCCTACTGACAAATTCATGATTATTTCTACAGTTAATCTGTCTCTTAATTTGGATTTTAAAGGAATATATCAGGTTCATTAGAAGTTCAGTCGAGAGTGTGAATGGCATAATTACCACAGATGTTTTTTTGAGTCATCACTCCTTTAAAAAAAAAAATAACAAAAAGAGTATTAAAAAGTAGTTTTTATATGAAGAAATAAGAAGCTTATTATTTTATAAAACCACTTGCATGAATTTGTGTGTTAATTTAAACTTGTTTAGGTCAGAATGTAACTTATATTTTTTATTATCTTTCATTTTAATTTAACCAAACATTTAAATTGCCATTATTTACCCTCATGTCATTTGAAACCTGTATCACTGACTTTAATGTGTTAGTGTTGTTTGTTTGTTTTTTGGTCCATATACTTGAAGTCAGATGGACTATATGAAAATGAAAGTTTTGTTACCAACATAAAACATTTTGTGTTCAGCAGACAAAAAATGTATAGTTTTGAAATTAAATGAAGGCATGTAGATGATAAGAATTTTTATTTTGGGGTAAAATTTCAAATAAAACTTTACAATAGGTTGTTATTGTTAACATTAGTTAACTATACATAAATGAACATGAACTAACAATGAAAAATACTTTAAAGCATTATTAATCTTGTTAATTGAAAAATTTACTAATGCATTATTAAACTCAAAAGCTGTATCTGTTAAAACTATTATATGAACCTGAACTGACATGAACTAACAGTGCATAACCAACATAAAAAAAAGATTTAAAAAATACTGTAACAAATGTATTTTTTATTAATAGGCAATAACTAATAGGACCTTACTGTAAAGTGCTAAATATCTATGTAAAACATTACTTTTATGGTTGTTTTA
>JAHKKF010525191.1:0-13007 GCA_019740295.1 Labeo calbasu | reverse complement strand
GGTGTTGCTTTGCAGCTCGTAAACACTCTGTTGACAGTGATCAGATCCTGATTATCCCAGGACACACACTCACACAAAGCACACAGTAAACAGGACCATGGTTGAGCAGCTGATGGAAGGGGAGTGTGAGGGATTTCTGATACAGTGGCTAATTTTAAGGTGCTTGAGATTTAGAGGTGGAATGCAAAGAATCTTTTTTTAAGATTATATTTTTGGGGTTGTTTTACTGTTCCACAAAAAACAAACAAACAAACAAACAAAAAAAAAACAGGTAGGTAAATTACAAAAGAAATTTCTGGGTTATATTTCACTCCTAAAATGAAAAAATCTTAAAATAAATAAATAAATAAAAATGTCATTTTTGAAAAATAAAGTAATGTTGCATGGAGAAATTGAAACGCAATTTAAGAAAAAATTTTTGGCATCAGTTTATGCATTCTATATTACTGTAATGTGTAAAAAAAAAAAAATTGTTTTTTTAACACTTTAATGCAGTGGTTCTTACAAGGGATCCTCAATATGACTATATGCTGTAAAATACAACAAACCAAGCATTAAAAAGAAATAATAATAATAATAAAAATACATAAGAGTTTTTATTATTTCTACATCAAATTTTAAATAACACTTAAAAAATACTTAATATATAACATAATCTAAAATATAAAAACATTGCATGATATAAATAAATCATTAAAATGAGCACACAATCAATCCAGTACTACAAACACTATAATAATGTATAAATATTTCACATTTTAAATAATACTTTATTATTTTTTATGCATTACCATAATGAAAATGAGATCATATTGCAATTTGGCAGTGAAAACTGGAAGTAAAATGTGCTTAATTGTGACCCTGGACCACAAAACCAGTCATAAGGGTCAATTTTTTGAAATTGAGATTTATACATCAAGGGAAGCTGAATAAATCAGCTTTCCATTAATGTATGGTTTGTTAGAATAGGACAATATTTCGCGAGATACAACTATATAAAATCTGTAATCTGAGGGTGCAAAAAAATCAAAATACTGAGAAATCGCCCTTAAAGTTGTCCAAATGAAGTTCTTAGCAATGCATATTACTAATCAAAAAATAAGTTTTGATATATTTACGGTAGTAAATTTACTAAATATCTTCATGGAACATGATCTTTACTTAATATACTTATGATTTTTGGCATAAAAGAAAAGTTGATAATTTTGACCCATACAATGTATTGTTGGCTGTTGCTTCAAATGCTACTTAAGACTGGTTTTGTGTTCCAGTGTCACAATTGTCATGAAAAAAATAGGCCACACATTCCATTTTTAAAGCTAAATATGATTCATTTATTTTGATTTTGTGGTTCTCTTGCATAGGCTTTAAAAGTCATAGCTGATGTGGAATCATAAAATAAAAGCTTTTCAGAGGCATGTACAGACATCAGAATGGTTTCTCATTCTGAACTGACATTGGTATGAGAAACAGAGACTGCAGGACCAGAGAGGAATCTATGTAGCCGGCTTCACTTCCCAGCATGGCTCCGGCCTCTCTAAGTCTCTCACTGCTGTGCCTGACCCCCTCCAAACTCTTTTGTATGAAGACCCCTGCTCCCTGTGGACTGCCCGCTTTCTGGCCTTTCACATTAGACTGTGTCAAATTATTCCCCTCGAACCCCTCCCTCCACGCCTCTGAGCCCGCCACGCAGTAGCTCTCTACTTCTCACGTGCACACACACACTCCCACCAGCCCACAACACAAAGCCAGAGGAAAAGAGGGCAAAACAGAGGTAATGAACTAGAGTGAGAAAAATCTCAGAGATGTTACATACATGTCTACACCTACTCTCCTGGAGTCTGGTTCATGTGAACATCTTTGATTTCATTCCAGAATCTGTTGAATCCATGCAGCCCAATACAGAGGCCTTTAGATTCAGCGCAGGGCTCTCGGACAGCCTGCTGCTCTAGGCTTGGGCTGAGCTTTTCTCCCTGACAAAATCCCATTCAAGAAGGCGAAAAGCTCTGTGATGAGGTACAGAGAGGTGAGAGGAATGGAACTGCTGGGGCAAAGGCTAATAACATGGGCCGGGAAAAAGTTCAAACGGGTCCATGGACCACATTGTGTGAGGATAAATAAAACGAAACACATTAAACATTAAATCTAATTACATGAGATGTAAGAGAATGAGGTGGTGGTGGTTATGCAGGTATTGCATGTGGTCACTACATTTTTCAATAAGTAATTTTTAGCATGTTTGCTTAGCAGGCCAATCTCAAAATTATATATTTATTTTAATTGAACTCTGGTTCTTATGGTTCATGTCCCATTCATATCTGAGAGAAATTTTGCTCTTTCTATTGTTAACAGCAAAAAACTCTGATGGTTAGGGATGGGTGATACTTTTTTGATCTGACATCAAGTCAGCAATATCTTTATAAAATGGATCATTTTAGTGATTTATGGAGCTAACATGGGTAATTATGGGCATGAATATTAAGAAAGGACAATGCATACATTATGCTTTTGTTTTCCATTCATAATGAACAATTATAGAATATGATGATTTCACTACACTACCTGTCAAATGTGTGGAATAATTAAGATTTTGAAAGTTTTTGAAAGAAGCGTCTTATGCTTACCAAAGCTGGATAGGACAATAATTGGCTGAGATACTATTAGAAAATCTGGAATCTGAGGGTGCAAAAAATCAAAATACTGAGAAAATCACCTTTAAAGTTGTCCAAATGAAGTTTTTAGCAATGCATATTACTAATCAAAAATTAAGTTTCGATATATTTACGGTAGAAAATTGACCATAAATCTTCATGGAACATGATCTTTACTTAAAAGAATCTTTGCTTAAAAGAAAAATAGATAATTTTGACACATACAATGTATTTTTGGCTATTTCTACAAATATACCTGTGCTACTTAAGAAACTCTGGTTTTGTGGTCCAGGGTCACAAATGACCTTTTTAACATTTTAAATGTCTTTACTGTCACTTATAATCAATTTAATGCATACTTTCTGAATTTAAAAATATTAATTAATTCCTTCTTTCTTTTATACAATAGTGTCTCACGGTTTCCACAGAAATATAAAGCAGCACAACTGTCTTCAATATTGATAATAATAAGAAATGGTTCTTTGAGCATTAATGATTTCTGAAGGATCTGAAAATTTCTGAAAATTCAGTTTTACATCACAGGAGTAAATTACATTTTTAGAATATATTGCAATAGAAAGAGTTATTTTTAATCATAATAATATTTCACAATATTACTGTTTTTATGGTGTTATCAATCAAATAAATGCAGCCATGGTGAGCATAACTGCTTTCAAAAATATTTTAAAAATATAATTATTCCAAACTTATAATATTCTACTTGTGTTATTTTAAAATAGTTCCTTCAGAACGCTTACAAAATTCCAAAATTCTCATTCAAGTTGAACAAAAGAAATCTCTAGTATAATAAAAATCACATTTTTAATACTCCTATGTGAGGATTGATATGTTCATCTCTATGATAACACTTACAGCATGGGATGAGTTACATGCCAAATTTTAACACTTGTTCAGGAACAACCCAAATATATTAGCAATGACAACAGTGATGCAACCACCACAAAAAAAAAAAAAAAAAAAATCAAAGATTTGCTTATTTCACAATATTTCAGTATTGATAACAGCTGTAAATGTGTTTCAAATAAATATCAAAAGGGAGAAAAGTGGGGCGCCGAGGGCATGCTGGCATGTCCGGATCCTCTCAAGCAGAATAAAAAGCAGCAGTTGTTAGATAAGAGGGCCTCCACACTCCAACAGCTCTCTCTTTCTGGTGTCAGGAATCTATAGGCTCTTCAGCTTGGCTGAGACCACAAACAGCATGTTTCTTTGCAGACCTGGAAGGAATTGAGTCACACCTTCCACTGGAATGGGCTGTCAGAAGGTAGGCAGCACCTGCTGTCCACCGGTCCGGGTGGGCCGTCCCATCACTGGTCTTTTCCGATGATTACATGTGCAAAGATGATTATGTTATTTACACATACCCATACAGAGAACAGATGACTGCTTCACACACAAGCTCACACATCAACCAGCCAGCCATTCCTCCCACACCTGAAGTTCTCCTCACACACACCCTCATCTCACAAAGTGCTGAGGAAATAGTCCCAGCCAAACAACATAAGGGACGTCCAACCAACGTTCCTGAGGCCAAAATGACCCACAGAATGTAGCTACTCAAACAAGGCACAAACACTGGCGCTACAAAAGCAAATGCAAAAGTTGCATGCTGTTTTCAATCCATGTATGGTCTTCTAAAACTCTGTCCTTTTTTGTAACTGTCCTTGTCGGTGAATGACTGAGGAATGTGCTCTGTGCAAATATATCACATTCTTCCTGAAAACTCCTGTATTGCTGAGGATTATGGAGGCATGCAAACAGGGACACCACCTGCCAATCGCACCAACATCTGTGTCAGTAAAGCTCAATAGAAATTTACTTTTTGCGGGTTTAGAACAATGCGAAAACAATTGTATTAAAAAGAATTTAATTAAATTATCTGTAGATGTAAACTGATAGATCAATGGCATTTTAAAACATTTAGATGTGGGATGAGATAAACTGGCCTAATTGTGAGCACTTGCGTTTTAGTTTGGACATTTGTACAAATGTTTCTTGTTGTTAATGTCTCTAAGGACTGTTCTTATCTTCAAGACTTTTTCATCTTTCTTAAACGTCTAGACAACGTCAAACACACTAAAAGTTAAAAGTTACACTTATTGTAGTTACATTCGTATGTATTTGAATTCTGTTTACGTTTAATTAGGCCCTGAATGGTGCAAGGACCCTACTGGAATTGCTCAGATTCTTTTCGCATTCTTTTCGAATCGCATTTTTGAGGGCCTAGACATGCTCGAAAACTCATAAAACTTTGCACACGCACCAAAAGTGGTGAAAATGTACAACTAATATGGGTTTGATGTGGGTGTAGCAAAATGGCTTGATAGTGCCACCTATAAAATTTAAACGAAGTACCCCTCGAGCTGTGTTTTACATACATCTATGAAATTTGGTAGAAACATGTAACACACCAAAAAAGTCCCTTGGTATGAATTCCGAAACCCAAATGGAAATCTGTTTTGAATTTTTTTCTGCAAGATTTGTGCTGTTTTTACCATTTTCAGGCATTGTTAAACAAACTCTGCCTAGAGATGTAAACAAATCAACACCAATTTGGTCAGTCTAATCTAAAGGCCTAAAGATCTTGAGTTTTCGTTGAAGCACGTGTCCGTGGCATCCTGACAAAGTTGGATGTTTCACCATGGGAATATAAGGTGTTGTAGCACAGCCATACAATGTCCGATCTGCCTCCAAACTTCACGCGTTCTATCCACCTTATTTTTCCCCTAAGAGTGGGTGCAGCCATTTGTACATTTTTTTGTGTCTGGCTTCCGGTCTCATCCACTTCCAGCTGTTTTTAACTGCACAAAAAGCTCGTTTTGCTGCTTGATATTGCAGACTGGTGCGTCTTACCATATTATTTTAATGTATTATATTGATTACGAACACACTGGTTTGTAGTGCAAACATATTTACCATTTACTGAACTTCGATATTCTTCTCGTTATTTCCCTATGGCGGATTATAAACCGGACGTCTAACACATTACCAGAAAACAGCTTACTTCCGCATTGAAAAATAAGGTGGATACAAATTCTGGCCTAGACATCTAAAGGCCAATATTTTGTTATAAACATAGCGCCACCTGCTGGCAACAGGAAATGACTTGTTTTAGACTAACTTAAACATGCAATGTCCAATCTGCACCATCTTCCTGAAGACATCTAAAGGCCAGTATTCATTTATAATTATAGCGCCACCCGTTGTCAACAGAATATGTCATCCTTTGCACTAACTCAAACATATGTTCAGTCTGCACCAAACTTCATATGTTGTTATATATTGCCCACCGTTCACTGTTTTCCTAAAGCCACCGGATGGTGGTGAGCCCGGGTGCGAGGGCCCTTTCAACGCCGCTTGCAGCTATAAGTAAATTTGTATCACAGTTCTAATTCCTGTTTAATATCGCAATTCAAATTACAAATAGAATTTTAAAATTTGAAAGGCATTCTCAGTTCAGTTCAAAACTGCACATAATTCTGAGATATATATATATATATACATATAACACTGAACTAAATGTAAAGAAATGTTAAAGTGAAAAGAATTCCATTCAGATTCAGGCTGAGGATGACTGGGGTAGTAGTGGCGCATTCGGCGGGTATGTTGGTAATATTCATTAAACACACACACACACACACACACACATGCAGCGGCAGTAGGGCAACCCCCTGCATACTGAAGCTCTGCCTGCTGCTGTAGGGCTGGAACATTCTTGCTCTGACGAGCTGCTGAGCAATATGATCCCCTCTCTCTCTCTCTGTGTGTGTAGAAAAAGACAGTAGTAGTAGTAGGGAGAGAGTGAACGTGTGCAGGGAAAAGGGAAGACAGAGTGAAACAGTTAGACGAGCAGGGTTCACTTACTACGAACTTCACCGGGATCTGAAGGTTTGAGCACGTACTTTGACTCGGCGGCGTTTACGCGTCTGTACGTCTGGGACAGAAGGCGAGTGAAACGGCATATCGTTACCATTTTTTCCCGTTGTTTTGCACTTTGCGCCCGCGTCTAATGGAGGGCCCCGTGCGGATCTGCCATCAAGATAATGTGTTTCGCTGCTAGTGTGTCCGGCTGCCCGCGGCTTTTGCCCTCCTGTAAAAGGTAAGAAACTTCGGAGAGTCTTCACCTACCGCCACGGACGTGCTGCGTGAAGAGCCTCTTCCGCTGAAAAGTGTAACAGTGTGAAAAGTTCATGTGTATTCACTTATTTTTCCTCCACGAGACGCAGCTGTCCACACTGCAAACATCATACATGAGGGGAAAGTGTACAATTCCAAGTGTTTTGTTTTGTTCGGGAATGGATGAAGATCCTTTTTCCCCTCAGACCAAAGTGTGCAGAAGGTTTAGATGTGAAAAAGCTTTACAACAAACTTCACTGTAAACTGTACAGATGTCAAGCGTAATGTAAAGTGCCAAGTGAAAAAGTTTTGTTTAGGCACACATAAACAGCTCTTTCCCAAAATGTAAAGAGGGTAGAAACAGATTAAACTGTTGAAATCAAATTTCAAGACTTAAAACAAACTATTTGAGTGTTAAAGGGCGTATATACAAAATTATAAAGGATGCAGGAACAAAGTTTAAAGTGTATAAACAAAGTTAAAACGTTTTGGAAAGAGGTTAAAGAGTTTCAAAGGAGACTGAAGTGTAGAAACCAAGTTTTAGGAAAATGAAACGAACTAAGTGTAAATGTAAAAGATTTTATGTTGGAACTCATCAACACCTCTTTTCTTCAAATGTAAAGTGTAGTATCTAGAGTCTGTTTCTGTGTAAAAGTGGCACTAAAATCCCCTTTCTGTCCCATGAATGAAACCATTTCAGTTTTCTTTGAGACTGGGCTGACTTTAGTTTTTTTTTTCTTTTTCTTCTGACAGTGACTTTAATCATAACTGGAACTGTATAAACACAACATGATGTTCCTGTTGGCCCTGGGGCCACTTGTAGAGTTTGTCTTAGTAAATATGAAAACATTAAACTACTGGACAAGTTTTCTTCTGTGACAAGTGTTTTGTTTGGATTGTTAGTCTGCTCATAAGCTCTTGAGGAAAGGTTTGGCTGTTAAATGCATGTTCTTGTATGTAAATACAACATTGAATTGGTGTGCATAATCACTTAACGTAACGCTGTTTTTTTGGTTGGCTTTCCTCTGAAGAGCCCAAGTTGACATCCACTTAGTGTAATTTATATGTTTTTAATGGTACGTCTTGATTAACATGGAAAGAAGGTCATTTTTTTATCACTGTTGCAGTTTGATAAAAGCTATTTCTTGATGAAAACAAACACCCCAATATGTATTAGTCAGACCCCAAACACTTGGGTCTTTGAAATGAGATACCTGTGAGACAGAACCCATGTTTTTTGTTCTGGAAAACAAATAGCACTAGATTGAAAGACAATAAAACTGTAAAAATGAAAAATAGAACCCTTCACAGATTAGAAAATGTGTTTTTGACTGACCGTCTGGTTATATTTCATTATATACAGATAAATGTTTAAAGGGGTTTGAAAATATTCTCAATTGTAGATTAAAATATAGGTTAGTATTTGTAAAACTGCGCCAAAATTTAGTAATATTTTATAGTAATTGCTCTTCTCAGTGTTTGAACGGAGTCAAAGAGGTTTTTTTGCTTCTTGAAAAGATTGTCATTATTTGATGTAAAATAAATTAAGGAAATGTGTCTATTTGCATAAAAACCTCTCTTTTGAAAGATAAAACTCTCTGTATAGTAACAAATTAATTCGTTTTACATGTCTCATAATAGTAACAGTGTACTTCAGAGTAGATTAAGTCTATATTTCATAGGTTGACGTATCTTGGATCTGTTTATTTTAAATGCATAGGCTTGTAGATTATTTAAAAAACGATTGCTTATTTGCATACTGATGTTTATGATTCCGGCAACAGATAGAGGTTTGTATCTGTGTATTGTTCCTCCTGTGGGCGTAATGACTCTTTTGATGTTCTGCTTCTAAAGAGGCGTAAATGGATGCCTACATGTGGCATGTGAGTGTCTTTTGTGTGATCAGAGAGGTTAGGACAACATGACTGCTGGGTAACAAAGCCCTCATGCTTTCTGCTCGGGAGAGAAAGAGACCGAGAGATCTCAAGATACCAGCACAATCAAAGTTTTAAAAAGTGCTTTCCAGGAAAAGGCAAGTTTAATAAATGAATGTAAGAATGTGACTTTCTTCTCATTTTAATTTTTGCTTCATTCACAGCTTTTTACCACCTCGTGCATTCAGCTGAAAATTGCTATGTAGTTATGTTGTGGTCTTTTATGAGACGTGTGAAAGGCGTAGACAGAGGATGAGAGACTGTAGGACAGCGGAGTGAACTTTTATCATGTCTTTATTTTTATCCAGGCAGGAATGTTGAGCTTGGTCACGTATAATCCAGCTCGTTCTCTTTCACCTATTGGCTCTCTCTGTCTCTCATTCTTCAGACGATCTTGTCAGAATAAAGTTTGGTGAGAAATACAGCTGTGCTGATGGATTAAACATATGCTTATCATCTCATCATAATCACTGCACAACAAAATCTCACTTTGCACAGTTGGAGCTGTCGAAATTGTTTCCTGTCGCTCTGGTTAGAGATAAAAACAATGTTTAGAGTTCATAACCGCAAATGTATGGGATATATGCAGCTTGAGTTGTGTTTTAAATGCATTGCGGTGGTAGAAGCTTACAGTTTTGTTGTTTTGGTCGTATTTCTGGTTTGTTGTCAAGTCGCTGTGTAGTTCAGGATGTCTCTTTCTAATCTTTTGATGGCTCAGCTGTTTTCAAAACAGTAACTTTTCCAGTAACAGCTTTTTCAAAAAGTATTGCTAGAGTGTGACACACTGCCACATTAATGTTTTATGTTATATTTAATTGCACGTGTCGCTTTAGAACCGAGTGAGGGGTACAAATGTAGCAGGTGAAATGTATTTTTTTCTGGGGAATCCGTTTGTACAGATGGTAATGTAAATGCACCTTTTCAGTTTGAATTCCTGCATTTTAAATGAGGCATATTGAATGGTTTTTCTCTTTTTTTACCCTCTATTTTTTTATTGTAATAAAACTTTTTTTATTGTGTTCTGTTTTTTTAGTCTTTTGTGACCCTGGACCGCAAAACCTGTCATAAGAGTCAATTTTTTGAAACTGAGATTTATACATCATCTGAAAGCTGAATGAATAAGCTTTCCATAAATCTGAAATCTGAGGGTGCAAAAAAATCAAAATGTTGAGAAAATTGCCTTTAAAGTTGTCCAAATGTTCTTAGCAATGCATATTACTAATCAAAAATTAAGTGTTGATATATTTACGGTAAGAAAATGTACAAAATATCTTCATGGAACATGATCTTTACTTAATATCTAATGATTTTTTGGCATAAAAGAAAAATCAATAATTTCAACCCATACAATGTATTTTTGGCTTTTGCGAAAAATATACCTGTGCTGCTTAAGACTGGTTTTGTGGTCCAGGGTCACATTTAGTGTAAATGTGTCTGTTAAATTTGAATCCTGTCACTCTAATTTCTCACCCTTGTTTTGTTGCCAGAAAAAAATACAGCTGTGATAAAACAATTGGGTGGTTATATATTTCTAAACGATAATACCACTCTAAGTAATGGCTACTTTTCTTTAGTAACTTGTACCATAGCTAACACTACAGTGTAGTTAACACTTCACCGTGGTTTAACCGCTTTAAATTTAGTAGCTTGAATCTTGGGAAGCTACGGTTTTTTTGTAGCTTATAAGAAATGTGTATCCTCGATTTTACCTTAATGGTAAATTGCACCATTCCTATTATTTATCAGTGTAAAAACAGGATGAAACAAAGTTTCCTGTCCTTTTCCTCCAGTGGCTTTGATCATTTGCTGATAGTGTTTATTAAGCTCCCACATCTCAGATGGGATCTCCATTTTCTGTCTGCTACTGGATTGCAATGATGCCCGCATGCTTCCACTGTTTCAAACAGACTTTTCTTACATAGGGGCTGCACTTAGAACGTGAAGGAGTTGACGTTCCAGAAAACATTACCCTGAATATTTTTCAGTGAAGCTCTGGGCCACAGGCGGGCACCTTTAGAGAACCCACATTCAAGTCTCAATTTTTGATACGTCCTGGAGGGGGGACAAGCGAGCATTTCCCGTTAATTGATATCCTCTAGTTTCTAGGGTCACAACTTAGCATCTTTCTAGATAAATTGGATAGAGAAGTACTTATCCTCAATTGCTTTTGTTTCTCCATTTTCATGTTTGTGATCAAGCCCTCTTAGTTTCCCAATTAAATGACTTGATGACATTTTGTGATTGTAAAGTCGTGACCCATCAGTGTTCCTTCACTAATTACGAGCATTTATAAATCATTAGCAGGGCATCGGTTATCCAGTACAGACTGGAGCTAAACGTTGCAGTTCTATTTAGAGCGCTAGAATAATGTTTGGCCGCTTAAAGGGTTCTGGGTAATGATAAACACATGGGGCTGTTGAAAAGGTATGCTAAGTGGCCAATTTGAATGTAAGCATGTGTAATGATTCGGACCCAGTGATGGCCTTTCCAGTCATTCTGGTGGTCTGTCATAGTTTGTCGCACTTTGTGGGTTGGAAACTCTGCTTTAGATCAATACATGGGCAAGCAAAAACCCTGTCTAAGTAGTAAGGACTGCGGTTGTTTTGAGAGATCAGTCTGGGGTGGAAGAGGCGAACGAGTTATCGCAGAAGTGGATTGAGCAATTCAGATGAAGTTTTGTTCTATGTTTTAAAATTCCATCTGTGTTTGTTTGGGCTGCGGGCATTTACATAGAATGTAAATGCAAATTATAAGTGAGTGATTAATGTGTTTGAGTAGCTCTGAGCGACAGCCTAGGCGTGTTACCGTGGGAGACTTGAGCAAAAAAGAGAAAGTTGGAGAATCAGTGACGGGGCACTCAGGGTGTATTTAGGGAGTCATCCTCTGCCCTGCTTGTGCTGCCCAACAGATGTTAGGCAGCTTTCTTTTTACCCCCGCCCTGGGCAGAGAGGGATGAAAGTGATTTTGTAGGGCTGTGTGGTTTGAAGGTTTATTTAGCTTAGGGCTATGATCTTTGCTCTCAGCACCATTCCAAGATTAGCTATTGGCTGTAGATGGTGAGATGAAGTAATATAGCTTCACATAAGACTGGACAATGTTGTAAAAAATATTTAAAAATTTGTACTCAAAATACATTGTGTTGTGAATATACGGAAGATATTTAATACATTGCCCTGCTTTCATTCCGTGCAGACAGGACAGATGTGGTCATGCGATGTGGCAAGCATACCGTCATACTCCATACTTAATCGACCCCATTCTGATTAGAGGAACCACCAAACAAATTTGAGGTTTTTTTTAATTGGGACCATGACGTCCAGCTTCGAACAGTATAAAGGATTTCATAGAGTTGGACGATTTCATGATGGTACGTTACACATACCATAACTACAGTGATACTGAGTTGGTCCACCACCCGGGAATAATTGCCTTTAATCCCTGAAGTCCAGGTCTCATTAGTTCGGGTTAGCTGACAGCCGTCGTCCTTCTGGAGTGCCGTAGGAACTGGAGAGGGATTATGTCTGGCTGCCAAAGCTTTGCTGTGATTTAGGGCCCTGGTAGTGGTGATGGATACCGTCCAGCAGTTATGTACATTGGGTAAATGGTATATCGCACAGGTTTTGTTTCTTGCTCAGGGTATCGGGGCAAATTTTGCTCTTAAAAAGATGATCCTAACACAATGGAATTCAGTAGACACCAGGGTCGTCTCCCACTGGTCTGAGGCACCAATAAGAATTTATTTCTCGTGATTCATTGCCCATCATACTTTTAATGTCAAAAACAAAAATGCGTAATTAATTGGCAAATGAGCCAGTATCAAAATATTTTTATCTCCAAGTTGTCATTATCCCTTTGTGGCACTGCAAAGACAGAAATAAAAGAATTATAGCTTTTTTCAGGAGAGTAGAAGGTAAATGATGGGTACAGTCAATTCTAATAGTCTAGTTTTCAGTGCATTAAAGGAGAAGTCCACTTCCAAAACATAGATTCACATATAATGTACTCACCCCCTTGTCATCCAAGATGTTCACGTTTTTCTTTCTTCAGTCGTAAAGAAATTATTTTTTGGACTGATATGGTGCCCCAATTTTGAACTTCCAAAATGCAGTTTTTGAAATGATTTCTGAAGTTGAGGTAGAAAATACGATTGGAGTTTTTCGACATACCCTAACTGTCTTGAGCCAGAATACACAGAGTTCAACGAGAGCAAGGCAAGATGAGCGTTTGAGAGTTTTTAAAGTATTTAAATTTAATTTTTATTTTTTTAATGAAAATAACCAATCGTTTC
>JAHKKF010525189.1:9443-32612 GCA_019740295.1 Labeo calbasu | reverse complement strand
TTTGCCATTAAATTTCTCTGAATTCACCCTACTGATTTTGAATAAAAACATACAGAGAAAATACTGTCCATATATAAACACAAAATAACAGACATTGCTGAGAACTGCACTGTGAAATGCCAAACAAAGAATTTTTACACTCCTACTTGCAAAAATAGGAGTCTGTTAAAGTCTGTGTGAAGGCAATTCAAAGAATTGTATCTAAACACATTATAAATATTAGAAATGTATTGCTGAAACACATTACAAAGACTGTGAACTATGTAGTACTTTTTAGTACTTAATTTTTGTTTTCTGGATATTTTGTCTGGGTGGAAATCATGTCCTGATGACGCAATGTAGCCGCTGAGCATGGCCCTTTCCCTAACACTATAAGGCCCCGATCAGACAGAATGTGTTTTTTTGCAGTGAGAGGTGCCATTTTTGAATTGTTTTCTATTGGCAGCAAGCGTTTTGCTCACTATTTATGCGCCCTGGGTGCCACATGTTTTAGCTGCCTGCTGTGCCTTGAGTTTTGTAGGAGCACTCTGAGCGCATGAAGTAAAAAAAAAAAAAAACATCAACTCTGAGCAGAAAAGTGCCTGACGTCATTCACGTTTTTTTTTCCCCATTGTCCAATCAAATGAATTAAGTACCAATCGGTCTGTGCAGCGCTGCTTCAGTCTGAACACACCTAATAACTAGAGCGCATTAGCACTGGTTCGCCCACTCAGCTGCAAGCTACCTATGGTGACCATGCATGCCATTTTTCCTATACACGTCCAGGCCAGGATATGTTTTGTACAGAATATGATTGTACATAATCAACCAGTCGTGGCATGTGAGAAGGTGGGTTCTACAGAGAACGGTCAAAGCGATGCAAATATGTACACTTTTTAGGTGTGTTCGACTTGAAGTGGTGCTGTGCAGACTGATCGTTGTATGAAATCCAAGTACCACGAGAGCAATTTGAAAGCATAATGAACCGTCAGCTTTCATGATACTTTGATGTTATACACCAGGCATGGGCAAACTAGGTCCTGGAGGGCTGGTGTCCCTGCAGAGTTTAGCTTCAACCCTGATCAAACACACCTGAACAAGCTAATCAATGTCTTCAGGATTACTAGAAGGCTACAGACAGATGAGTTTTATCATGGTCACAGCTAAACTTTGCAGGGACACTGGTCCTCCAGGACCAAGTTTGTGCATGCCTGTCATATACCGATCAGCATGTGCAGTGCAAACAAAGCCAAAACTTTTAACATTTTAAGCAATACAGAAGTGATAGGAATATAGCAATATAAAAATAATAGGTCTGGGAAAAATGGTCACAGGGTGGGCCATTCCACCGAATGGGAGCCATTTGCTTCCAAAACTCTTCCAAAAAAAAATTCATTTTCTAGCTTTTTTTCAGATGGAATCTAGTAATATACATATTTAACAGTTCAAAATCTGTATTGGTCCATCTCTGGTAACTTTTAAAGTGGAAGATGGATGGATTTTTCTCAGTCCTGTTACCAAAACTCTGATGTCTTTTAAAAAGCATGTTTAAAAATAGGTCAGCAAATTCCTTTATTTTCCCCTCAGGCAGATGTTTATTTTAAAGAAATTGTTGGTCTCATGGTCATAAAACTAATATTTATCATTAAAAAAAAAATCACTTTATATACACAAGGTGTATTTTTCTAAAATACAAATCTTTTTTTTTTTTTAGTTTTTAAGGTGACTCAAACCTCAAGTGGTTTAAAATAAATAGTAACAGGAATGAAACTGGGTAACAGGATTGAATATCCTTTATATTACCATGTAGGTCTGACTGCATATACGAGGTATTACTGCTTGCACTGATATAGTAAAGAGTGTTAAACACTGACTAGTGAGCTGACCTCACTGCTAAAAAAAGACCAAATCATGTTTCTATTTAAATCTAGTGGTCTGCAGAGGGTTTTGTTAGGGTTATGTTTAGGGGTACATGGCGGGTTATGAGATAAGATATAAATAACGAAAAATAATAAATATTAAATATTAAATCAAAAATATTAAATATTAAAAATAATAAACATAACAAATAATGTGTTTTCAGTTTTTCTGTGGGTATTGTTTTCTTACAGTGCAGGTCACACTCAAACGCCATTCCACGTTTGGGTCTAATACATAATTGCCACAGGACAGTAATTGCAAGTGCATTTTATGTTATAATATAAGACCAGAATGCAGGAACAACCAGAAGTTTTCTCTGAGCAAAAACATTGTCTTAGTGTTTATAAAAGGCAAACACTTTAAGAAAAAGATGCATTTTTAATGTATCTAGATTCATATGGATGTAGCCTAATATTTACATTAATAAAACACTCATTCCTGTTACTATTACTCAGTTACTATAGATAAGTATAGGATATATGAGTATATGAGTAACATGACTAATATTTTAGGATAAAATTAGCAAATACATACAATATAGCCACATGGAGTACAAACTAATATTATGGGAACACTCAGCAAATTATAGTGATTCATCAGAGGTTTTTTTTTTTTTTTAAATAAACAACATCTAAGAAATAATTTAGGTAACAGGACTGAATATTTATAATGATGCGTCCTGCCACAGTTACAATATCCAGAAAATATACAGAAAAGAAAATACAACCACGTGCTTTCGGTCATGTCATTGCCTTCAGATGATCCAGATGTTGCAAAATTATGTTGAAAATGTGTCTTGTGGAATTTTCTCAGTTTTTTAGAGGGGGAAATGTGTTAGGGTATCAGGACTGAGTGAAAACCGGGGGACATGACTAAAATGTGTATTTTATCTAAACTGTTATAAATGTATTTTGAAATAAATGTATTTAAATCACAGATGGGATATGGAAGTACACAAAAATGCAAAATAAAAAAGGATTTCTAAAGGATTTTAAGCATTATATTTCATGTTAAAATGTGTGTTAGTGTTAGACAGCTGGGGGCATGAATAAATGCTATTTTTTCCGTGTTTTAGGTAGCTTTTGATCATTTTTTTTAATTAAATATTTTAAATTTGCAGTCAGATTAATGTGCAGGACACTTTGCTTAATAATAAAATCTATTTTTTAGTTATTTTTTATGCATATTTGTGCATGTTATGTCCTGGGGACAGAAATGGCACCCATTCGGTGGAATGGCCCATGTAACCTGGTTGCGATAATTTACAAAACAGTATGGACTGGACAACTTCGGTCCTGGAGGGCCACTGTCCTGCAGAGTTTAGCTCCAATCACCTCCAACCACCTAATCAAACACCTGAACAAGCTAATCAATTTCTTCAAGATCACAAGAAAGCTACAGGCAGGTGTTTTTGATTAGGTTCAGAGCTAAACACTGCAGGACTATGGCCCTTCAGGACCGAAGTTCCCCAGCGCTGATCTAGAGGGAGCATCCGTTCAGGTTGTAGCGGTATTTGACAGTTAAGAGAGCTGCTTTCCTGTGAGTGAGCGTGGTTTTAGCTTTTAATTACGGTTTTAGATTACCTTATTTATTTTCTTGCCTTTTTATTATTCTTCTTTTTATTTTAATTTATTTATTGGCTCGTTGGTTAATAACACTTTTTTCTGCAGTGTGACAAACTAAGAGCACATATTTAAAGGAGAAGTCCACTTCCAGAACAACAATTTACAGATAATTTACTCACCCCCTTGTCATCCTAGATGTTCATGTCTTTCTTTCTTCAGTCGTAAAGAAATTATATTTTTTGAGGAAAACATTTCAGCATTTTTCTCCATATAATGGACTGATATGGTGCCCCGAGTTTGAACTGCCAAAAGGCAGTTTAAATGCGGCTTCAAGCGATCCCAAATGCGGTTGTAAATGATCCCAGCCAAGGAAGAAGGGTCTTATCTAGCGAAACAATCGGTTATTTTCATAAAAAATTATATACTGTTTTAATCTTGTCTTGCTCTCACTGAACTCTGTGTATTCTGTTTTATTTTCTTTGCATGTACTGGGTTGGTACTTCTGCCATGATGTAGGATGATTTTGAAATGATTTTCGAAGTTGAAGGAGAAAATACGATTGGAGTTTTTCGACATACCCTAACTGTCTTGAACCAGAATACACAGAGTTCAGGGAGAGCAAGACAAGACGAGCGTTTGAGATTAAAAAATATTTAAATTGTATTTTTTTTTAAGAAAATAACTGATTGTTTCATTGAATTTCATTTGACCATTGAGAGCTACATTCTCACTGTATGTACAAATAGCAGCTATGGTAATGATATTGTCTATTTCGAATATCACATAATAGTAAATAGGTGAGGTCACATCTCACCTCAAAAATTATTAAATTAACAGTAGTAGGAAGTTTTTGCATAACGAAATGAAACTTTCATTTTCAGTATGTTCAAACAAATTCACCCCTCGAATCCTTATTTATTATAACTTATTACGTGTTTTACTTTTGTCTGTGTGTGTCTGTGTGTTTGTTTGTCTATAGATATAGACAAAATATAATATTACTCTCTTAGCCAAAGATAATATTATCCTAATATTTATCCAACATACTTTAAACAGGATGTAGCTGTGATCAGCATTATTAGGGTCTCCAGTTATGAGCAAAGTAACATTACATAACAATACTTCGCAAATAACAAGACTTTTTTAACTACACTAAACACAAGTCTAACACACACACACACACACACACATACATACATACATACATACATATTCTGGTAGAGGAAGTGGGTTAAAGCCGAAGCAGAGTGAAGGATAAAAGTTATGGAAATATTTGATATTCAGCAGTTTTAAAACCTAAAGGAAACACCAGTTCCTTAGTTCTGACACACCTTTGTGAAAAGGGGTCGATGATACTTAATGTATCAGTTAAGAAGACTAAGTTTAATACTTGCACGTCTTGCTCATGTGAAAGAGAGTCCTGATGCAATCCGTTGAGCCTCTGGTTGATCTCTGCTGAAGTCTGGTTCATAAGGGAGAACCAGGTTTAATGCAGAAGGTCATTGATAAATAGAAAAACAAGGCCATAGTCTGCTTTAGCCTTTGTCTTCTAGCAAGGTGATTTGCATATGCAATTTGAGTGGGTGATACAGGAAAAAACCTTGAGATTCCTATAACAGTAAAAAAAAAAAAATGGTGAAATATAGTGTCAATGAATATTCAGGAAATATGCTATACGTTATCTTCGTATGATTAAATGTATAGGATTAAAAGGTTTATTTGTCTGTTTCAAAGTGAGAGTGAAAATCTTTAAATTCCTTCGGGTCGTAAAACATTCTTATCTTGCTGATGTGTCTTTGCTGCCATGGTAACCAGAGGTCTGGTTGTTAGCTGCAATTTGGAGGTAATTCTTCTGGCACCTGCTTTGCTTGTTAAGTGAGGGGCACTGTGGATTATTTATTAATATAACAAATAACTGCATCTGATCTGTGTCAGGCACTATATCCTCAATAGCAATTTCCTCATTATTGTTATACAGTACGTACTACTACATCTGTATTACAAAAATAAATAAATAAATAAATAAAACTTTAAGTATAATTTATCATTTAATTAGTTCAATAGAAGTTGAAACAAACCACCAAACCACTTCATGATTTAAATTAATACAATGAGGTTTTTTTTTTTTTTTTCATTATGGGAATGATAAGTGGGGAATGTTTTTGTTTTTTTAAACATTAGATTACATTTGCATTAGATTAGCCATTTTTCCCTTTTATTCACTTACCCTTGAATGCAAGAGTGTGTTTAACTCTATTTTCAGAAAGACTCTGAAAATTAGAGAAACTGCTAATCAGCCATCCATATTCAGTTTATCTTGCTTTATTTTCATCGCACCCTTCCAATGTCTTAGTTTGTGAGGTGTTGTGAAGCGGCACACCTCTGGACCTCATTAACTCTAAACACTCATTTAAACATAATTATGTCTACACACAACCTGACCCCTGAACTTGTTTACACCTTCCACCATTTATTTAATGTCAGTATCACTGTTAGATAAGATTCTACCTAGACACATTCGATTGGATGCTTTTTAAACAACTTACAGATTTCAGTTAGTGTTAAATGTTCTTTCTGTGAATTTGGCCAGTGCCAATAACAGTCAGACGGTATACCTGAAAGAAACATTTTCCCCTCAATCATAGGTCAAAAAAAAAAAAAAAAAGTTGACTGGCAGATTCAATTACTGTTTGAAAGATGTGCACACTAGTTTCTCTCCTCCCATTTTTGGTGAGCCCAGCCATCACAAAGATTTCCTGTAGAAATAAATAAATAAAAAATAAAGTGCCACATAGGCAATATTTTAAGTCATCGCCAACTGAGAGTAAAAGTTATGGTACTACAATTATACAGCCTTTTAAGAGACCCAGGTATCCTTAGTGGAGATGACAATCCCAGACTGCGTTGCACCAAATGCGAGAAATTACAAAATATTAAAGTTCAATATAATTACAATTATTTTTGTTAGCTTAGAAATATTCTAGCGGCAAACTGTAAGTCACGCTATATGTTTGACATACAGAGTTGCTGCCTGCATAGAGTGCTTTAAATTGGTGACTGCTGAGTTTCCATGTCAGTTAGCATGCTGCCTAGACGTACAAGGCAGCTAGTGCTAGGATTTGAAACAGGGCTCATGTATTGCAAGATTTTGTATATTGTAGAATGCAAAAACTGTAATCCAGGAGAACTGTTATTGATCTTACATAAACCTTATTGTTTGTGTCAGTTTTAAGTTATTCTGCTTTTTGGGATATAAAAGTCTCAATTTTCTTTTCAGAATGGTACGTGTAGGAAAATTGTGTAAGCTCATCCAGACACAACTTCTGCATAAACTGTTGCCCATGTGGTTACGATGACAGATACATGTGCTTTTCTATTTAAACTCCAACACATTTTGGCACGCCAGCAGAGAATCTGAGTTTATACAGTCTGACACCCTGGTTTGCCTCTCTGTCATTCATACTCTACAGCATGCAAAATTAAGCCGCACCATTTATAATTAAAAATCTTGCATAACAGCTCAGCCAAAGTGCTGCACTGAATTTATGGGGCCTTGTTTTATAAATCTACAGATGGAGAAGTGTTTGGCCCTGGGTTAGAAACATGGTGGTATGTGGACACAAATGTGACTAATACACAGACTATATCATATAGAATAATTTATCACTTTAAAATATTCTGAGAAGGACGTGCAGCGAATTTTATGCAATGTCTGTCTGCTTGAAGCTCATCTAGCATTTATGCTGGCATTTTAGTGAATCTTGAGGCATCTTGTGCGAAAGCCATCCTCAAAACAGTGTATGAACCCAACAAAAGGATCCTGGCATCAGGTGTAGCAGCTCTCTGCCAAACAAATCATCATTTCACTTGTCAGTTCTGATAAATGAGGAGATATCTCATAAAATAAGAGCAATCTTGGGTCTTGCTGCTGCTTTTTCTTTCATTTACTGAAAGGATACGGTGTACTCAACCCTTTTATGTCAACCTACTTCTGCTACATCAATCTGAGTTTAAGTTCACCAGGATAGATGTGTCTTTCCACACTCGTGACTCCCAAGTCAACCAGCAAGCGTTGTAGTGAAGTCTCTGTCTTAGGTTAAGTGACTTTTCATATAAGAATTTAAGAAAGTCTTCTCTGCACACCTGCGATGCATTACAGCTACTTTTCATCACCATGACAGCTTGAGAACTTATTCTTAACAGTTTTCACTTTGAAAACTACAGATACACTGCTAAGCGGCATGTCCTGTCTCAGTATTATATAAAATATTAAAAAGGAAATTCTATAGTTGGTTTCTTTTTAATATCACAACAGAGGGAACACAGGGCTGAATTTCAAAGCATTTCACTGAGCAATCACTTTCCAAACGTTTTACTAACAACAGCCAATTCCTTAAATCAAATCAGCTTCTAGAAGTGACACATTTTGGAGGGAAACAAACATCAGTTCTGTGATGTTGTGCATTATTAGTTGTTTTGTCTCCCTTTAAAACATTTTTTTTTTTTTTTTAATTAGAGAAAGTCCTCAAATTACGGAAGATTGAAACAAATAAGTACAGTGTGTTTAAAGGACCGTACTGTTGGTCAGATGACGAAACATCTTTACGAAGACAGAAAGTTTGACAAAAACCTTTACAGAGTGCATTCCACACAACCTTGTTTTTGGGCAAATTCCGAACAGAAGTGAGCATCCCAATGCCCCCTGCTCTTCGAAGGACAGAGTCCTTGAAGTGAGTTCTTTGAGAGGTGCATGGCATTACTGTCTTGTGTATGCATTTGGAGCTACATTGGCGAAAGGACTGGCTGACCAAATGTTACCTTAATAATGCTGTATGTGTGTGCAGCATTTAATTTAAATTTCCCTGATATTTCAAGCTTTTCCTGAGAGAACTCTTTAACTACATTTCCCAGAATGGCACTCTCACCTTTGCACTGAAGTCTTGCTGCAGCAGACCCCAGTAGTAAACCGTATTAACAGAACAGCATTTCATTAGTTGTTTCAAATAAGTATTTATTATTCTATTCAAATGTTGTCTAATTGTGTGCCATTTACTTTTAAACATTTTCAAACCAAACCTAAACATTTTACACTACTTCTTAATCTTCTTAAATCATATTTCTATCGCTGATGAAAAATATTTTGTTTTAGATTAAAATAAAGACAAATTGAATTGTTCTACTTACATTTGTATGTGACGCTGAAATGAACCCCAACTTTTCTTTAAAATGCATTGCAAGAACTCATAACCCAAGATCACGTGATCACAAATGGAAATCATTTTCTTGAAGTGAGCATCACATTAACTTCGCTAATGAAATTCTGGAATAGCCTTTTGTGAAGAGATTCAGTCATTCACTTTTGTTTTGAACATCCATTGGCCAAAGTGGCTTTCAATGCTGCAAAAAAAAAAAAAAAGCTGTTTGGAATTCATTTTTCATTCACGTAAGATTATATACAATAAAATTATATAATATTCTAATCAGTAAACAACCATAAATGTAAATAAAAGTCAGAATTTCATTGTGTAAGAAAGTATTTTCTGTAATTATTAGAAGTAATAGCTGCACTGTTAATTTAACAATAGTATTTTTTACTGTATTTTTACTGATTGCACTAAACATTTGAATTAGACAATATTAACTATTTCTTCAAAATGTTTCCTCTGATTTAATTAAATCCCTTTTCAGCAATTGCAGACAAAGATCCATTAAAAATAATGTTAAAAAATATAGCTGAAATACTGAAAAATATCTATAATTACAATAAGCTATATCACCCAGGCTTACTAGCATCAGTATTTATAGTATTTCTGTTCTGCTGTTGATCATAATGGATTCAGATTGTGTGGTTTTTAAGCAGACGCTGCAGTGTCTTCAGAGGTAATATTAATATAAATGCAGGAGTGATGTCGTTGGAATTGAATTGAAACTACGATCAGCTTATGCTGCACGATCTTCCTGTACTCATCCCCAGGACTTTGTGTCCAAAATGATGTCGCCAGGAACAGTGAGGATCAAGCAAGCTAATCTTCAAACAATTCCAGCCTCCTTAACTTTCGGAATCATTTCATATGCTTAAATAATTTAATGGAAAGCAGCTTAAATTTTCAACCTTCCTTGACAGAGACCAGCTGGAGTCAAATAAAATTAAATTCTGCTAATCTGCACACTCAATAAAGATCCATTTTCTGCTGCAGCATGTTTAATCACTAGGCTGCTTTTATAAACTGCAATGTGCACGCTTTATTGATAATTGAAAGATGTTGGCTACAAATTCCAAATGTGTTCTCTGACCAAAATGTGATGACTGACGAATAAGTTACAGCCAGTTGGGCTGATTAACCTTAAAGGCTTACTTCACACTGAACTGAAAATTCTGTCATTATTTACTCAGCCTCATGTTATTCCAAATCCATATTATTTTCTTTTTTTCTGTGTAACACAGAAGCATATATTTTAAAGAATGTTCCCACTTCTCTTTTCTGTTCAGTGTGACCATATAGCAAATAAATATCCCACACCACAGTCATATGGATTGATTGTTTGATTGATTGATTGATTGATTGATTGATTGATTGATTGATTGAGTCTTCAAATATTCTGTTGATATATTGAAAAAAATATATCCGGGGGCGCGGCCTGCTGCTGCCCCTGTGTCTAGCTATTGTCTTGTGGCGTTTCGTGTTTTACTAGTTTTAATGTGTTGTTTCATTCTGAGTTTGTCGTTTTTATTTAAATTAGAAGCAGTATGAATGCGTTCGTGGTTTGTGCCTGCATTGGTTGGAGTGGTGCTGGCAGACGAAGCTTTTGAAGATCGGCTGGCGTTACGAATGCCGAGCCGGACTTACTCGAGAGACTTTTTGTTATCCCTGCGATACAATAACAATAACAATAACAAATTGGTGGAGATGGAGATTCCATCAAATCTGTGTCTGCATAAAAGAAGGAAGTCAATAATTAAGAATTGAGGTTCGAAGGGAGGAACTCGCAACAGACTGCGGAGGTGCGGACGCCGTCATCCACTCCCGGTAATCACGTTGTCTAATGTGAGGTCTCTTAAAAATAAGATGGATGAAGTTGCACTCAGAATTAAACGAGAGGAGGAATTCAGGAGCAGCAATCTCATCTTTTTTTACGGAAACGTGGCTAAATGAAAAACATAATATGGACATTGGAGGATTTACTACAATCCGAGCTGACAGAGATAAGGTAAAATCACGGAAATCTGTTGGTGGGAGGCTCTGTATATATGTTGTTAAGAACTGGGCATCGTATTTTGCTATAATTTAACAGACATGTACCCCAGATTATGAGACCCTGGGTGTATCGTTAAGATCTGCCGTGGGAATTTGACCGAATAACCATACTCCTTGTGTATGTACCAGGACCTAATAATGTCGAGGCAGCGGAGCACATTTCAGAGTGCTTTAATAGGATCCTGATACAGTTGGCAGATCAACCAATGTTCATACTGGGGGACTTTAATTCACTTTCACTAAGAGAGACTCCCTCGAACCTGCAGCAATATATTGATTGTCCAACCTCACGCTCATTGGATCTGTGTTACGGTAACATCAAGGATGCGTATAAGGATGCAATATATGAGGCACCGATAGGCAGATCGGATCATAATGTGATCCATTTACTGCCAAAATACAGACAACGTGTTAGAAACTCCAGGTTTGGAGTAAAGATAAAGAGAACATGTAAAAGGATTGTTTTTGCACTACAAACTGGGATGTTTTCTTTGACTCATGCAGAGACCCTGATGAATTAACGGACTGTATCACTTGTATTCAATTTTGTGAGGAGACTGTTATTGCTACTAAAGTGGTTAAAATCTTCTCAAATAACAAGCCATGGTTTGCTAAAGATCTGAAGAATTACCTTAATGAGAAAAATGCAGCATTTCGTGAAAATGACCTTGAGGGTTTTAAGATGAAAAGAAACCAACTTAGAGCCATGATACAAAAAGCAAAAATTGATTTTAAGTGTAAGGTAGAGGATCAGTTAACAAATCATGATGCGAGGAGTGCTTGGCAAGGGTTAAATAAGATGATGGGGCCTGATTCGAAAGGTGTAAATAATGATATGGATGCAGATATTTTAAAATGGGTTAACAATTTAAATATGTTTTATGGAAGATTTGATGTGATCGGAAATAGAGATAAGGTTGAAGAAACTGATGCCGGGATTCCTGTGGGTTCATCTATTTGCTTGAGAAGTGAACACACTAGAATATGTCTTAAGCACATCAGGTCCTGTAAATCACCAGGTCCAGATGGCCTTAGGGGCCGTGTTTTAAAAGTTTGTGCACATGAATTAACCGACCCTTTAACAAAATTATTTTGGTTTTTATTAAATTCTCAGATTGTGCCTAATACGTGGAAATTGTCATTTATATGGCCCATTTCTAAAATGCGGGGGGGCGAAAAAATTAGACGATTTTTGCCCTGTAGCCTTGACATCAATACTGGCTAAATGTATGGAAAGGGTCATTAGTTATTATCTTAAACCATATATTTCAGAGCACCTAGATGTATTGCAATTTACGTATAAGCCACAAAGAGGGACAGAGGATACTACGCTTACTTTGGTTAATACAGTTGCTAGTCATTTACAACAACCAAAGGCTTATACACGTATTCTTTTCATTGATTATACATCTGCATTTAATACAATGCAGATACATTTACTTTTAGAATGTCTTTTAGTTTTAGGTGTGAACAAAGTAATAATTCATTGGATTAAAAATTTCTTAACAGATAGACCACAACAAGTCTGTGTCAAGGGGGTTAAATCAGACATCATTTTGAATACAGAAGCACCTCAAGGATGCTTTTGTCTCCTCTGTTATTTTCTGTATATACAAATGAAATGCAAATTCAGAGTACAAATTATAAATTATGTAAATATGCAGATGATATGGTGCTGGTTGCACTCTTATGGAAAGGTTGTGTTGATGTTCATGTTTTGAAATTAGAAAAATGGTGTGAGGCAAGTTCTCTATTGATAAATGTTGGGAAGACAAAAGAGTTGATTCTAAACCACCCAGAACCTTTAACGGAAATTACATTATGTGATCAACCAGTGGAAATTGTGAACGTTTTTAAGTACTTGGGAACTATGATTGATTGTAAACTGCATTGTTCTGGTAATGTGGATTTTATCTGTAAGAAAGCAAATCAGAGGTTATATTTGCTAAGGAAACTGAGAGAATTTTCTGTTAGCCAAGGTATTTTACAAAGAGTTTACAATAGTTTGATTGAAAGTGTTTCAGGGTATAATCTTACAGCTTAGTTTGAGCGAATAATGTCTGCAAATAAAGTCAAATTAAATAGGATCATAAGGATGGCAAGTACAATAACAGGGTCTAAGCAAAAATCAATCGATCAGTTGTATCACATATCAGTTAGGAGGAAAGCTCTGGCTAAAAGTGGAGATTCAACACACCCTCTGAACTATGCCTTTGAATTGTTACCATCTGGACGCCGTTATAGGACACTGAAGGCAGCCAAAGCAATATATAAACAAACCTTTTTGCCATATGCAGTAGGTCTTTTAAATAAAGAGTAGGACTGGGTTTAAGAGGGGTGAATGTATTAAGTATTTATTTAATGTGTTGTGTCAATTGTAGGAATATGTGTAATTGTATTGTCATTGTTGCGTTTAAGCGAGACCAAAGACCAATTTTTGTCAAGGCTGAACAATAACGTATAACCATAACTAAAAAGTAACTGTATACAGGTTTAAAGGGGTCATCAGATGGAATGTTGTTTGAACATAAATGTATGTTGGCAGTGTGCACAACCCTAGAATGACAAAAATCCACCCACTGTTTTTTTAATTCCTTTAAATAATATCCCCTTTTCAAATCAAGCCATTCTCAGTGTCTTGGCTATTTGACGTCACACAGACCAGGGCCGCTCCTCCGATAGTTGATTGACACTGGCGTCTTACTGTAGTTCCGCATTGAGTGAGCTGTGAACAGTCTGCCATTTTTTCGAAGCTGGAGCAGGAGTAGACAAGAATGTCTCCTAAGCGATTGAGGTGTTCTGTTGTTAATAATGAACATAGTAGTCGTCATTTACTCCAGGCATCCAAGCTACTGAAGACGCAGAGGATTAACATTACTTTCATTTTTAAAGGGAATGCACTGATCCCCGATCTGCCTAAATGCATCCAAGTTTGTGCAAATCATTTGTGATGCAGCTTCACCTTCAGAAGAAGTGAGTACAAGGGTTTTTATGAAGCTTTATGAATCGCCTTTCCTAATAATGTGCTAGTTAGCAAGCTTTGCGGTTAAATGTGGCTAAAGTACACATTACGGCTCATCACCCCACAGAAGAGAGGCAAAAGGGTGTTTTTTACACTACCATTGAGAAATTGTAACCAAAGCATGTTATAGACTTTTAATGAAGACCCTAAAGAATCATATCAACTTGTGGAAAATGGACATCCGATGACCTCTTTAAAATAATATGAGGAAGAAATCTTGTGAGGAAATATCAGGCTAAATAGTGAAACAGTCTTCCAATAATCTATTCCTCAAGTGTAATAAATCTTTTATCTAAGATTAGGAGCTATGCAGGAATGCTTTGCAGTCATAATAAAGGCTGTTACCTGCAAATCTATGGCAAAGAGACACCTGCTTGTGAAACACAACTTAATGCAATGTCTTTTGCAAAGTAACACACCACAGTGTATTCACTAAACATTTGTGCCACTTTTGCTAGCAGTATTTTAGTGCAAATCCCTGTATTTAATGTACTACCCATCAATGCTGATACAGCGCTTTGGAAATGTGTATTTAAATGAAGTCTTTATTTCTTTTGTGGTTGTGTGTGTATGTGTGTGTTTATGTGTGCGTGCAAACAACTTCTTTTTATGTAAATTAGATGTATTACTGGTTGTGCTTTATTCACTAAATAGCCAATGCTATGATGCTGTCTTCAAAAGCCACAGTCACAAATAGCAAGCTGTAATAAGAATTTTCTTCAAAAGAGATGTTATTGTTTAGTGTCTTGGTGGAATTAATTCCTCAAACAATGATGATGAAGAGCATTTTAATCAAGTATATATCCAGACATGCAGCTTTGTGGAGCACACTGTTAGCTAGATCCCCCTAGTGAAAAAGTATTGCTGACCATGGTAGTCTGCTGCAATTTCCACAACCTAGCACTCAGAACCAACAGCAGGATGGGTGTCATCATGTATAATCATTATTATTAATTGTCATTATAATGTGAAATAATTAAGTGAAATAATTGTGATAATCATTTTAACCATTATGCAGAATGAGCATAATTGGGTGCATAGGTGAGTACACCTGCAATTTTCTTCCAGATTCGCGCCTGTCAGTGCCAGCATGCTGGCTACAAGCCAGAAGCCACTCTTCACTCATGTTTACACCTTTACTCCCAAAACATTTCGAGATGGTGGAGCAGTGGCAGGGACTCCCTACCACCACCTGCAGCCAGCCTTAGGATCCATTTTTCTTTTCTCCGGAGCCAGAGCCAAAAGCTCCCCTGTTCTGCCTATTCTGCGAGGTCTTTGAGGGCTTTCTTCAGATTAGAGCTTGTGACTCCAAAGGATTTCCAGAAACATTGGGTGGATGCTAACATGGGCTAACTTAGCAGAAGTGGATCACAGCATGATGTCTGGCCGAAATAAGGGTGTGGTGATCTCTTGAGGGAACTTCAACTTGAGGGGAGTTCAACATCAACACTCATATTCCACTCAGCTCCAGCTGAGAGGAGGGACCATGACCCTGTGCTGCTACTGTGGACCATGCCTACTTGCCTGACAAACTAGATCAGCTGCGGTGTGTTGCCAGTCTAGCTCTGTTTGCCTCTAGGATTTCAGCCAACTTGTGCAGGGCCCAGTTATGGCGCCATCTGTAGCAGCCTTGCATCAATGCTGCTTTGCAGGCAGATAGTATGCACTGCAGACTTGGGTTCTTGGAGTTACAGAGTTTGCAGTATTCCTACTAACTGTACAAGTGCTAAGGACTGGGAAAGGTGTCCTGTGTGGCCTGGATGGTGAAGCTCAACCTAACTTAGGGTATTCGCCACATGTCTGCCCGCATGGTGGTCCTGACTACGATTGTCTCCTAGGTTGTCCAATTGCCTTGGCATTACCGAATCACTGCTTTGATCTTGTAGGTTTCCCTGATTACGTCATTAATTGATCTTTACCACACATCTCTGCCATAAGTACATCAAGCTACTACTACATATATTGCAAAAACGTTAATTTGGTGTAAAGCTGCTTTGCAACGATATGTATCGTGAAAAGCGCTATACAAATAAATTTGAACTGAATTTGAATTGAATATTCCATCTTAATGGCCTCTGAGATCATCAGGTATAACCCAACCTTTTTGGCAGCTTTGGACCACAGCTTGGTAGCTGTTCCCAATTCAAGGTCAGCCATGCCTGTCTGCAGCCACATAACAATCTCCTGATGTTTCAGCTGGTTCTTGGCCTGATCTACTACATTTGCTGCATTCCACTTTTGTCCAGAGGTGGACTTGAACCTTGGACTTTTGGATGATGGGGTCAGGTAAGTCTCTTAGCTCAAACATCACCTTCTCCTGCTTGTAGCCCAGGCTGATGCATTTCAGGGGCAGCTATAAGGTGTTTCTCCCAAACAGTGCTGTGATAGAGAGGCATTGCAGGAGGCCCAGACATTTTGCAGATGTAGCTGCTGACTTTGCAGTCCATCTTTTAAACTGCTGTCGAGGTGATGTCCCAATTTCAAGGGCCATATCAGACACTGGTATAGGGTGAACTGGTAATGCCAAACCTTAATTTTCCTGAGAGAAAGCTTTAGTCAATTTTGCTCAACCCATACATCAGATGAGAAATCATACAGGTGGCTGTGCACTTGTCAGATAGGTCAGCAGAGCCTATAGTGCCTCACAAGACTTTGTACAGGTTGTTCTGCCAACAGTGGGATTCTCTTTCTGGTGACTGAGATGATGTTGTCATTTCTCACTCTGGACTTTCTGGATTGACAGGCATTTTAACCATTATGCAAAATGACTAAAGTAGGACGATTTTCATCGTCTAAAACTAGACTAAAATAGTAAAATCTGCCATCTCCAGGTTTCCTTATCACCTTCCAGCAGGCCTACCACTCACTGCCCATTCCCCATCATCCCTGGTCACACTTGAGAGAGTATATTATCATTCACCTCACTACCTTTGAATGCTTCACCTGTGTGCTCATCACTGTTGACAAATTCTCCAAGGCCTGTCAAGTGGTACAGTATCTCTAAAGGGCCTTCCTACTGCCTTTTAGCCCATGGTTCAATATGCACTGGTTAAATACACTCTTAAAAATAAAGGTGCTTCACAATGCCATAGAATAACCTTTTTTGTCTTAAAGGTTCCATAAAGAACCTTTAACATTTAAAGAACCTTTCTGTTTCACAAAGGTTCTTTTGGCAAAAGAAGGTTCTTCATAAATATATAAAAAATTATAAAAAGGTAGAAAGAGATGGTTCTTTAAAGAACCTTTGACCGAATGGTTCTTTGTGGAACCAAAAATGGTTCTTCTGTGGCATCGCTGTGAAGAATCTTTTAAAGCACCTTTATTTTTTTTTTAGAGTGTATGTCTCCCGGAATTTTGGATTACTAGAAGATGATGTTCATCTTTTCATCTTGTGAATATGGAAAGTTGTCTTCTCCCTCCTGGGTGTTTCAGTGAGTCTATCATCTGGTTACTACCCACAGACTAAGGGGCAGTCTGAGATAAAGATCCAGGAGATTTCTCCAGACATACAGGAGGCCTCATCACTCTTCTTCCTCTCCTTCTTCCAGTGTCCAGTGGGGCTCCTCCGCTGCTGCTCCTTTATGATGGGCTGGTGTACGCAGTGAAGGATCTTTTGCAAACATCATAACTTCTCAAGTTGTGCTCATCTTGGGTTCAACTATATATTTGTGATCGTGTATTCTTCTATATCCCAGATATGACATGAAAAACATAACTGCACATATATATCTTCTTCATGTATATCTCATATTGAATTGTTTTAGAAAAAGGAAATAGAAATCTAACATACAAAGGCAACCTGAATAAACACAAAATACAGTTTTTAAATTATAAAGTTATATTTTGAAGCAAAAAAAGGTTATCTAATACCAGCTGGGCCTCTGGGAAAATGTGTTTGGTATAGGTATATTTCTTTCTTTCTTTCTTTCTTTCCTTCTCTTTCTTTCTTTCTTTCTTTCTTTCTTTCTTTCTTTAACAAAATTCATAACTAAATAAAATTTGTACTGTATGTGGTTACTCAAGCAAATTATTTTGCAGCCAATGAGATTGCTTGCTTAAACATTTAAATAGTGTGGTGTGGTTCAGTGTTTGCTGTCAGCTGGTCCTGCAGCACCATATCTTAAGATCAGTGAACGGACTTTCATTATTCCAAATCACAAAACATGTTGTGTGGTCCTGCATTTATCCATTCCTAAATAAAGCAAAGGTACACATGGTTTAACAATTTGTGTATGAAGTAAAAAGTAAATAATTAAGCACATAAGCAAAGCTAGCATGAGAATATGAATTTTAACGACAGCAGCAGCTGTAACAAGCTACAGCAGAAAGACAATTTTGCTTTGAGGATGCAGCCAAGCATTAAAACGTAAGTGAAAACAGGCATTTAACATGAGATAGTAGAGAATGCAACGAGATTCATGCAGCAAGAATCTATGCTAAGTGTCAGATGTACTCTGCATGCATAGCTGCACTCTCTAGTAAGTATCATTTCATATGGTCTGGGAGGAAAAGCACAACAGTTCTACCTGGAGACTGATACAGCTAAAATAAAAGATGCAGATCTGCCAGTTTACTCTGCAGTTTGCTATGTGTTGCATGTTGCTGTGAGTTGTCATGACTATTCTCTGGACTGGCCTCTCTCTATCAGCTTGCAACATATAAAATTATTGTTACAGGCACACATAGTGCATGTTTCTAAGTAGGTAGGTTTGAGCTATATTTTCACACTATCTTGTATATGTGATTAGTTAAATAAAGGGTATGGCACACATTGCTAAGACACTAGTCCAGAGTCACATAATGCCAGGCACACAATGTACATTTTTAGCCCCAATTTTCACTCGCCGACAGTTTTATGAAAATCACTGACAAATGCCCAAAATCAGAGGCAAATTGGTGCGTATTCATGTGTGTGACTGTCACATAGCATGCGTTATCAAAGACTCATGCTAAATATCTGAACCTCTCAGCAATTTATAGTCCCACATTGTGATAGATGTGTTGACTGGAAATGAAAACAAGGCAAGGGAAAGTTCAGATCTGCAACCGAACATCAGCAAGCAATTATTCTCTCTTTTGTATTCTTCTTTGTTCATTTTTATTTTTCAGACAACTTGGATTGCAAGCTTTTTGCGGGCTGCTGTTTTTTACGAGAATAAATGCATTCATGTGCGAGAATGCCTGTCTCTCACATGTTCTTGCATTATTTCCCATATCAGTTTTTACGGGTGTTTGGTTGTGAAATGTAGTTTGTAAACAGGGCAGAGGTGGCGGCAATTCTTCCTTTTGAAAAGTTGTGTAATGTGTGGCCCCCTGTCACCAATCCGTTGTGTAGTGTGCAAACAACAGCAATTAGATGGAACCCAAGGCAGTCGTGCAGTGTGAGAAGAGCAGCGATCCAACGAAATTGTGCAGTGCGAACCTTTCATTAGTCAAGCCAGATTTTAAGCTATCTGCTCACACAACCAGATACACATGGCATATTCCACTAGTGTTAAGCTATTAGACAAAACAGGCCTATGCACACATAGATGAAACTTGGTTTTCATGCCTCTTTGGAACAGCAGCAGTGCATATGTCTCACAGTACAGGGGTTATAGTGTCCTATAGTCTTACAGTTGTCTCTGTTATGAGAATTTATATATGTTTGTGAATGCATTAACTTATTTATTTATTTATTCTACAGCTGCATGCACATGTGTTGGCTTATATTGTGATGCTCATTTGTTCCTGTCTTATTGGGGGATTTATGGATGACTATTTATTCAGCAGCAGCACAATAACTTACATAATCACAGCAACATGTCTGTGCATCTACTGGCAGTAGCAAGTCCATACTTGCTCTACAGCAGCAGCATGCATAGCAGATTTTGGTCGCCAAAGACAAATACATTTACATTGTCATAATTGTTAACAAAGTTAAAACTATTCAGAAAATTCATATTCCTATGTTTTCCTCAGCTGTTGTCTACAATCAATACAAAATTAAGCAAGCAATATGGAGCTCTCAAAATTCCTCACTGGTGCCATAAAATGTGCGTAACTTGCTGATTCAGAACAAGATGGTGTTCCCTGAGGAACAAATGAGCCATACAGAGTGTAATCACATCCTCCTATGCCTTAGAGAGCAGTCCAGCATGAGGCCCTCTTCTCTGGGCATCTCTCGCTAAATGTCTTAATTTTCAGGAAGATCCCACTGAGACACAGTGTGACCAGATGGCAGAGGATGTCCATATCCATGTCATATTTCTCTGCCTTAAATGGTAGTTTCAGCCTCAGACAGCACGGCCACAGTTCGTTCACAGTTTGATACATATTGAGAACAAAACTAGCAAGAAATACCATAACATCATCTGCTATGATGCCGATTTCTAAGCATCTAGACAATCCTGAAACAGTATTTAAAAACAAAACGAGCTGTGGTTGGTGGGTTTACACGTAAGTCTAAGAGAGCATATCCAGACCAGTCTTTATGTAAATAGTGTCACGTCCAGAATACCCAGAGAAAGCTATCTTTTATAATTCACCTCAATGACAGAAAACAAAACCATCTAATTTTATGTAAGATTTGCTATATGTGATATATGCATATATGAGTCCAAATATACATTTATTTTCCAACGGCTATGAATGAAGAAATATGTTTTTGCCCCCATAGTTGTGTAGTTGCTGTACCTGCTAGTTGCTGTATCTACTAGCAGCGGATAACTAGTCAAACTTCTGGGGCAAGACTATTGAATTCACTTCACACACACACACACACACACACACACACAAATTCACAAGACACTGGTCATTTCTTGATTTGATATATTCACTTCCTATTCTTTCATAATCACTTCCCTTGTAATAAATAATTTTATATTTCCTCCAATTTGGTAATCTCTTATACACATACGGTCATAATGGTGAAATAAAAGCTTGCTGTAAAATGAATTGATGAATGAAAATTAAAACTCCTATTAGAACATGCAGTTTTATGGGGATATGTGTTAGCCATGGAGTGTAAACTGGGGTCCACACTCAATAGCTTGATGATTTTTATGAACTCACAATTTAAGATAAGTTGCAGGTGATATTTCAAATGATATGACATGCGGTATGTTTATATTCATCATACTAAGTACCCTCAATTTAAAGAGCCATAACATCTCTTTCACGGTATGCGCACCACATAGTCACTGGATGAGGAATTACAGCAGGTAATTACTATACATAAAGCGCATGACTGCAATAGCTGCACTTTTCCCTAAATCAAAAAGATATGTTCAATTAAACACTGATTCTAAAAGACTGTGAGACTGTTTTAAATAGATTTGTGTAATAAGAAATCCAATTTGCCTTGATCTTTTGAAAGACAATACTATAATGTACTATGAAAATCTCCACAAATGGTCACTCACCTGAACTGCTGTGCCACTAGAACAAAAACTACACAGTAAAATCCCCAGTGTTAAATCAACACTACTCAGAGTGCATTTGGTCCCACTTAAAATAGTGTTAAAGTAACACTGACACAGAGTTAAAGTTAATGAGACAATTACGTGATTAATTAAGTGTTGATTGAGCATTATTGATGAACACCTGCTGTTAACAAGCAGAATCACTGAAAAAAGAGAAACACAAGAATTACAATATCAGCCACAGCCTTAGATGAAATCAACTGAAGTAAAATACATTAAATCTCTCAAGATCTCAGCAGATGATTAAACAACTTCACAAACAGCATCATCAGCTTCACTCATTACTAAACAGATTGCCTTTATTTATGTCAGACGACAGAAGCTCTTATTGAGAATTATCAGAGGTTTAAATGTTGATGTTTTATTGGTTAAAAACGATGCCACCATCATGGGGATTAGGGTTTGCTTTAGTTGAGCTCTTGACCCTTGACTTGCTGTGTTAGGTTCAGTTCTTCACAYTGATTGTGTAGAAACTATATATGTATGTGTATATGGTAAGATGATCATTGTGGACCTACTCTGATTACATTGAGCATTGAAAATACTTTTTTTTTTTTTTTCATATTTTGGATTTGCACTTCTAACCCTGTGAAACTACAACATGAGAATAAAACCTTGCAGTAAACAGTTATTGTGAATGATTTTAAATCTATGAGCTCATGTGTTTATTGTTTGTTGTGTTAAACAGACACACAGAGACATCAAGAATATGAATCTCAAAAATGGTGACAATCAACAAAACGCTTCACACTGCAATGCATGCTGGGTAACACCATAGTACAAAACTCCCATCATGCTCTGCAGTATGAATATTTATTGTCACCACTGTTGTGGATTAAAGAATAATTGTTCATGTCTAAAAGCTTGAGCTGAAGCTCTTCATCATTTTAGTATTACGGGGCCATATGTTTATTTTTTTTGTTTGTTTGTAGCTGTTGTGTAGTAATTCAAATGCATTATAACACTATTACATAAAGCATTTGATTAGCAACATGCAGGGGCTTGCAGTGAAACACTGTTGCAATTGTTTAGAAGCTAATTACTTACAAGTTCTAAAAGGATCAAGAGTCCAACTACAGCAAACACCAACCTCCATGATGGTGGTATCATTTTTTGACCAGTAAAACATCAACATTTGAACTTCTGTTAATTCTCAATAAGATCTTCTGCAGATGTCTGACAGAATATGGTCAGACTGGTTAGTAATAAGTGAAGCTGGTGATGCTGTTTGTGGAGTTATTTAACCATACTCTGCTGAGATCTTGAGAGTTTTATTTTTTATCTATTATTTAGTTGATTTCATCTAAGGCTGTGGCTAAAGTCAGTTGTAGTTCTAGTGTTTTTTTTTTTTCTTCTTCTTCACTGATTCTGCTTGTTAACAGCAGGTGTTCATCACTAATGTTAAATCAGCACTTAATTAATGACTTAATTGTCTCATTAACTTTAACTCTGTGTCAGTGTTACTTTAACACTATTTGGAGTGGGACCAAATGCACTCTGAGCAGTGTTAATTTAACACTGGGGATTTTTCTGTGTACAGTTTACATGAAACAAACAACTTTGTTATATGTTGCTTTATTACATTGGGACTGGACGCAATTTCAGAACACATTATTTTCTTAGCAGCCTACCCAGTCCATGGCTCCCTCTGAATGTCAGATTAATATTTCAACACTTTAACATCCATATCAATGATGCCTACAGTCAGAAACAATGCAATGGAGTAGTGTAAACTATATAGCTGAAGAGAGCGTTTACAAAGAATTCAGTTTGCAGATGCAGATTGTTTAATTCTAATGGTCAGAAAAATATGATTAAGAGCAATGTATGATATAGCCCTTTTACAGTATTTTGTATTTCAGGATATACAAAACTCATGGGGAATTGAAATGATTTGCTTGTATGCACAGTCTGTTTTGTTTGGCTTTTTAGCATATTCTAAAATAAGGCATATTATATAATTA